>RJWM01009953.1:0-65537 GCA_004363535.1 Dasyprocta punctata | reverse complement strand
TATACATGGGATTATTTCTCGATTTCCTTTTCAAACTGTTTTAATTAGTGCATAGAAACCCTACTAAGTTTTTTATGTTAATTGCATATCTAGAAACATCTTTTGATTCCAATACTTGTTTTCTTGTGGTAGAACCTTTAGGAATTTTAACATGCATGTTCATGGTATGTGCAAACCGATAGCATAACTCTTTTTTTTTTCTTCCTCGATAGAATGTGCTTTATTTCTTTGTTTTGCTGAGTTGCTCTGGCAAGGACTTCCTGTGCCATATTGAAAGTAAGCATCCTTGCTCTGTAAAGTGTTAATAAGATGGTATATTTATTATTTCTTTGATATTCCTGGATGTTCCTACAAAAATATAAAATTATAGTTCAATCAAATAGTAAATTCTTGTAAATGCATGTATTTTTTTGTTATGACTACATAAGTGTATGTAGTACTGTGTATGCACTGTAAGTAACTGATTTGGAGGAATTTCCATAAGCTAACTATTTTAACATATTTGGTAAATGTTCGTTGCTTACTTCTGGGGTTTTTAAAAAATATTTTCCATTGTTACGACTATATCAAAAGAGACAATTTGCATATATTTAGCTTTCTGTGATACTTTTAAAAATTAAAGAATTTTCGTAAGATAATTAAATGAATAAAACATTCACTTTTAAAAAAATGTGTATTCATAATGCCAGTGCACATTTGAGTACTTCCCACTGTGAAGAAATGAGAATGAGTATCTCAGTGTACTTATTCAGAAGGAAACCCCAGTGCGAACCATACATTGGTGAAGTAAGACACATAATTACTATTATAGAAATAATTAAAATGCAGGTATCTCAACTAATAAAGTGGCATGTAACTAAAATTTTCATTTGCTACAATTATTATTGTACATTTCAAAGTACTGAATAAGATGCCAAGCAATTAAGTCTGCTCAACACTCAGTTATTTTTTCTTTATAAAGACAAAAAGAAAAGCTTTACATTCATACATGGTTTTGGAGATTTGAATACATTTTATCTGAAAATGTAATTACTCAACTATTTGCAGTACTCTTTGAATTGACCAAGTACTCATATTCAGATGATAAATTTAGATAAAACAGCCTAAATAAGCCTATAAAATTACAACTAAAATATTATGAAACCCAAGTAAGAAATGCATACAATATAAGGATATTAATATGAACAGTACATTTTCAAATAAAGAGCACAGTGTTTGTTGGGTTAATAAAAATGAGAATATCTGTATGTCTGAATTGCTCATATAGTTTTCTCACTTTGATGAAAAGATCTAAATATAATTAATCCTTTGTATTTTTCAGTATTAATATTTATATGGTTTAAAAATTTTTATTAATTTAAGTGTTAAGAAATATTTCCTGTTACAAATACAATCAATTGTTGTTTCAAAGGTATAATCTAGTGAATATCTTGGATTAAGTACATGGTTATTGTTCAGTAAGTATTTATTCAAGATTTTTATCTTTGAAAAAATTATATATATCATTAGAAACCTCATGTTGGGTAATTAATATTAAGTTCATCTGTATTTTTAAGTAGATAGTGGCCGATACGGAGATACTAAATATGTAAGATTTTTATTTTTCCAGCAAAAAGACACTATACAAAAACATGTGCAATATCCATGGCTTTACTGAGCATTGAATTAATGTTTTACTTCATTATAATGAAAGTAATAATTAATAGGATAGCAGTTGCTACACATACATCCTCAGCACTATTAATGTGTCATGTACTGTTTTAATGCTCATTTGATCAACAGTACCCTATGGCATCCAAAATACTTAAGTACAATATTTGCTAACATGTTTATGATACACCTAACAGACAATTTATTAGGTCTTTGTTTCTACAGAAAAGATACGACCACACCTCTTGTGACTTGTCATTTAATAGTTTTGTCAATCAGAAGCCCAATATGGATCTCACTGAACTATAGCAAGGTGTCAGGGAGAGAATATTCTTTTTTTGAGACCAGAAGAGAGTCTGTTTCCTTGCCTTTTCTGATTATTAGAATCCACCCACTTTCCTTGGCATGTAGCTCTCTTCAAAGAGTAATGTTTCTCACTCTGATCTTTCTTCCACACTCACAGTCGAGAATAAAATAAAAATGAAAATACTTAAAATAAAGATAATACTAATTTATATATTTGTGTTACATTATAGTTCAGATAAAAGTCTTGATAATGATTTAAGCAATTTTAATATTAAAAAAGTTCACCACTTCCAGTAACAGCTCTGATATGAGAACTGCTTTGAAGTTGTCATTCTCATCTGTTCACAAAGAAAAAATCTGAATGATCTGAAGATCAATGACTTTTCTTAGTCTCCTTAGAGAAGTGAGGCTGTAAGGCAATGAACCACCTTGGAATTTAGAGAGGCAGAATAATTCAGAGTCACAGTCAAGATGTGGCTACTTGAAATATAAGTTACTCATTTAAACTGGAAAGCACATTTAAATAGTACTTGGATTCATTTGTGGATCTTGGACTAAATGGGAGCAATCAATGCTCTACTGCTGTTGCTCTTAGGGAAAGGTCATCACAAGTTTACAAGTTTAATCTCTAGAAATCTCAACAAAATTCCGAGTGTAAAAGTACAGGAAAGTTCCCCCATACATCCCTACTACTCACGTTGACGATCCAGTGAAAATGATCCTTACAGTCTAGTCACACTGGGACTATGCCTTCCCTTTAACTGAAGATGAAGCTGAATTTCCTGGTTTATCTGAGCGTTAAAAATGTAGAGATATATCAAGGGATGAGTACTTACGGAATCACTGAACGCCTGAAATATTAAAATAAGTTTATTGCTCTACCATGATAGCTACAGGGTTCTACATGACGCTGGCGTTTTATGCCAAAGCCAAGGGAAAATACAAAACAAGGAAAATAAAGGATGTTATAAAATTTATGTTATCTGTAGCTTACAGAAGACATTAAACATAACCTTCCCCTAGGCAGATTTACTGAAATCCTCATGTGGAAACCCCACGTCAGTTCCTTTTGCCAGATACAACATGTTCAGTTTTCAAGAACTAATAGAAAGTGTGCCAAATTCAATACAAATATCAGCAGAGACAAAGCAAGCATGAGATCCAGAATCATATATTGGACACAGATGTTGGGATTATAAGACAAGGAATTTAATATAAGAAATATCTGAAACGTTCTAATGGGAAAAATTTAAAAATATTCAAGAACAAATGGATAGTGCACACAGGGAAAATGAAACTTCTAAGAAAGTATAAAAAGGAAATACCAGTTATTATGTACACAGTAAAAGAAATGAAACATGACTCTTATGATCTTATTGGTAGCATGAATATGACTCAGAGAGACATCAGTGGTGGTGAAGATAGTAGAAACTTTAAAGTGCAAAGAAAAAAAATGAAAAAAAGTCAGGGAAAAATTTAAGAACTCTGGGATATTTACAAAAGGAACATAGGTACATAATTATTCCAGAAAAAAATAGAAATAATAAAGAATACAAAAATGTAAATTAGTAGTGGCTAACATTAAATTAATTAAATTAATAAATTAAATTAACTAAAATTAAATTAAATTAAAGCAAGATAATTATGAAAGAAAATACAACCAAAGATATATGCAAGATATACTTTGTAATTAATTTCTCAATGAAAATGAATTCTAAAAAGCTTGATACATTTTTCAAAATATTTTAAATAAAATAAAAATTAACCTATGAGAATTTATACTGTCCAACAAAACCTGTTCTTAGAAATTTATCATACATAATTAAAATGTTAATAAAGAATACATTCTAAAAATCTGTGCTCTAAACTTTGAACTCAAAAAACTAGTGAAGGAAGAAAAATTTAAGGTAAACCTAAGTAGATAAAAACAAATAATAGAAATTAGTACAATTATCAATTAAATAGGAAAACAAATGAAGAGAATAGAAAATATCTATAAAATATCAAAGTCAATACTCAAAAATCAATAGCATTTCTTGTACATGAATAATCTCACTGAGAGAGAAATTAGGGAAACAGTATGTTTTACAATAGCATCCAAAAAAATGAAATATTTAGGACGCAATCTGACAAAAGATGTAAAAGACCTCTATACTGAAAACTATAGTACTCTGAAAAAGGAGATTGAAGAGGATATTAGAAGACGGAGAGATATCCCATTCTCTTCGGTAGGAAGAATCAACATAGTGAAAATGGCCATACTTTCAAAACTGTTATACAGATTCAATGTAATCCTGATCAAAATACCAATAGCATATCTTACAGAATTAGAGAAAACAATCCTAAAATTCGTCTGGAACAAGAAGAGACCTAGAATAGCAATGGCGATCCTGGGCAACAAAGACAAGACAGGGGACATCACAATCCCTGACCTGAAATTATATTATGAAACTACTGTAATAAAAACTGTGGTACTGGCAAAAAAACAGACAAGAAGATCAATGGAATAGATTGGAAGATCCAGAAAAGACTCCATACTTACCTTATCTTTGATAAAGGTGCCAAACACATTCACTGGAAGAAAGCCTTTTTAATAAATGTAGTTGGAAAGACTGGCTTTCCACATGCCAAAGATTAAGACTGGAACCATATTTTTCACCATGTACTAAGTTAAAATCTAAATGGATTAAAGATCTCAACATTAAAACAGAAACATTAAATCTGCTGGAAGATAGAGTAGGTAAAACTATTGAAGACATTGTTGTAGTCAAAGACTTTATGAATAAAAGTCAGTCTGCACGGGAACTATCACAAAATATCAACAAGTGGGATCTCATCCTACTGAAAAGCTTTTGCACAGCAAGAGAAACCACCAACAGTGTGAAGAGACTACTCACAATCTGGGAGAAAATGTTTGCCAGCTGTCCCTCAGATAAAGGATTACTATTGAGAACATATAAAGAACTTTAAAAAATCAGTCTTCCAAGATTTAAAGACCCAATCCAAAAATGGGCATCTGAAATGAACACACATTTCTCAGATGAAAAAGTACAAACAGCAAATAAACACGTGAAAAAAGGTTCAACAGCACTGGTCATTCAAGAGATGCAAATGAAAGTAGCATGGAGATTCCACCTCACCCCAGAAGGAATGGCTAATATTAAGAAGTCAAATAATAACAAATGCTGGAGGGGCTGTGGGCAAAAAGGAACCCTTCTCCACTGTTGGTGAGAATGCAGGCTGGTGCAACCACTGTGGAAGTCAGAGTGGAGATTCCCAAAAAGTTAGGATTGGAGGTCCCATTTGACTCAGCTATTCCCTTTCTGGGTATCTTCCCAGAAGATTTAAAAACGTCCTACCACAGCGATATATGTGCACCTATGTTTATAGCTGCACAGTTCATAGTAGCTAGATCTTGGAAACAACCTAAATGCCCCTCGACAGAGGAATGGGCAAAAAGGTTGTGATTTTGTATATAATGGAATACTACTCAGCTATAAAGAATGATAAACCAGATATTTTCACTCTTAAATGGGTGAGCATTGAAAATATACTTCTCAGTGAACTACATAAGTTACACACATGTAACCATTGCATTGTTGTACCTGTATGATGAACTGAAAGAAAATCCATGTATATAAAAAATGAGTTAAGATAGGTAAAGAAAAAGAATTTTGAGTGAAAAGTAGTTTTCACGGGGTCATCTTCAGATTTCATTTTTAATGTGAAGTGTTTATTTGAAAATAATAGAGCAATCATAATAAAAAAAGATAGTCATATAGTTGGTTTCTCTTGATTCATTGAGGCAAAAGTTATGTGCTAATAATTTTCTGGACAATGTTTCATGTTTCACCTTAAAGAACTGCTGTGAATATAATAATATGCAATGTGCTGATTATTGTTACTCTCCTATTGGCTTGTGAAATTGTTTTACTTCAATTTCTTACTTTTCTTCTGTTTAAAATATAAAAAAAAATAGAAGTAAAAAAGTTATTTTCATTTAAAGAGTTCAGTGAAATTGCTGTTGTCCATCAGATTAACTGTAAAAAAAGAGAGAGATAATACAAAACTCCCATATCAGAAACTAAAGAGAGATGATCGTTAATGTACAAAGAATATACAAAGAATGCACTAAATGACTCTAGGCCCAGAAATTTGATATATTAAATGAAATATATTGTTCTTTTAAAAAGATATTAAAAATTTACATGAGAATACATACAATCCAAATGAATTCATTTCTATTATAGAAGCTAATTAAGTAACATCCTTCCAAAAATACAGGTCCGTATATTTTTATAATTTTATAAAAAAATTAAAATACTTCACAGTGTCTTCCAAAAAATAAAACAAAGCACTTCTTTGTTCCTTATATGAGATAAACATTGTTATAAAGGCATTATAGCAGACGAAAATTACAGATTTACATTTTCCATGAATATGTCTTGATTTATCCTTAGGAAAATTGAACAAAAAAATTTAACATATTAAAAACATGTTATTTATCATGACTGAGTAGGATTTGATACAAGTATTAGGCTGATTTAATGTGTGAAAAAAGGTTTGTGTAGTTCACCATTTCAAAAGAATATAGAAAAAATTACATAGTCATATTAATTGATACAAAGGAATGCCTTGTAAAAACATTGCAGTAAATAATGACATCAAACTCTTGACCATATAGGGATACCTACCCAAAATGTTGCATTATTAGTGGTGCAAAGCATCTTTTACACTAAAAATGAAAATAAGGTAAGGATCTTATCTCTCAAGCAACTTCTTTTACAATTTGTATTTGTATCAAAAAACTAAATATCACTGCATACAATTAAAATGATTGAAATCCAAACAAGAACCTAACAACACAAATTGCTGACAAATACACTGAGGTAAAATACTTGTTTTAAACTGACATATTGTAACACTGACAAGGCACAGCATGACATTTCAATGCATGTGTGCAATGCATACACGATATACACCCAATTCAAAATTTTTTTTCTGATATCAGGGATCGAACTCACAACCTCATGCCTGCCAGGCAGGTGCTTAAGCCACTGAGCCAAACTCCAGTCCTCCAGTTCAAATATTTACCATCTTTTTAGGTTGGACACATTCCAAATACTCTCTACTAATTATTTTGAAATATGCAAGTATGTAATTGCTGTCCACCACAGATACTTCACTATGATACAGAACATTAGAAATTACTCATGCTATCAACTTGGATATCTGTACCCACCAGCCATCCTCTTTCTATTCTGTCCTTTAGCCATCTTTCACTCAGCCTCTGAAAACCACTATTCTAACTTCTTATTTCTAAGACATCAAGTTTTTTTTAAGTGTTCTTTCCACATGTAAGTGGAAATATACGATATTCATCATTTTGTGCCTGACTTGCTTCACTTAAACAATTTCTTACTTTTCACCAGTATTGTCACAAATGACAAAATTTCATTCTTTGTATGGCTGACTATATTTTCCAGTTTGTATAGATATTGTACCTCATTTTCTGCATCCATTCATCTGTCAATGGACTCCTAGATTGACTTCATATCTTAGCTCTTGTGGATTGCATTGCTACAGATAAACAAGCTCTGGTACATTTACACTTCAGAGTATTACTCTACAATAAAAACTATGAACCCACAAACCAACAAAGCACATTGATGCATCTTAAATTCAAATTTAAATGTACAGAAATCTGAACATGCCCACATCCCTAGATCAAAATTTATAACCCCATTTTCTAATAAAGCTTTCTGTCTTTAACTTGTGGGTGTTGCGTGTGCCCCAGCAATGAGAAAGTAACAAATTCAACAAGTATTAGTGTCTGGATTTGCAACATCACGGAGATCTGGAATTTATCACAGCATACTCACCTTAACTCACCTGTGTACTTGAGAATAACTGCAGGATTTTAAGTTCTGAAAGACTCTTTTAGCTAGTACCATATTCACAGGTTTCAGAGATTTGAGTGTGGCCCCTTGAAAGTTTGGCAGTTGAGACAGGGACTTTCTGCCTACTGCTAGAATGACTCTACTGTCATTCAACAGCTGAACCCTTTATTACTGATAAAATTCATCAAGTAAAATCAGGGTACCACCTGGTCTACTGTATAGACATTTAGCAGCTGTATTTTAAGGAATGACTTGTAAACCCCTGAAACTTTATGATTTATGCAAAAGAAGCAATATTATCGTGACATAATTGTGAAGACTGAATTGAATGTTTACTTAGCCTCACTCTTCTGAACAGTGGCTTTTTTTGTACTGGGGATTGAACTCATGTCCTCACCCTTGCCAGGCAGGCATTTGTGCCTCTGAGCTAAACCCCTGGCCTGAACATATTGTTTAAATCAGAATAAATCTATATTATTTTAAAACATGATGTAATTGTATTTATTTGAGTTACCGTAATTCTGATAAAAGGTGAAAACAATTCTTTTTCATAAAGGTTCTCTTAAGTGAAAAGTGAAGCAAACCAAAAAAAGCATGCTACTGTAAGTAATCATTACTTTTTAATATCATGTATTTATTTGCAATTGTTAAAGTCAAATTATTATGTTGGGTATTTTTGAAAGTTCTAAAAACCTTAATATGAACACATATCAAATTACATCTGTTATGAAACATTTAATTATTCATTTACTTTTAAATATTTGAATTTCACATATCACAAAATTTACATAGTTATAATTCTATTGAATTTAATTGGAATTTTCTATTTCTTACACTGTGATGAAAAGATAGTATACCTGGCTCTTGTGCTGTGCCCTTATTAAGAATGGTTTATCTGTAATATTTTTCTGAGTAACTTCTACAGGCCAACAGATTTGCTCTATTTACTGAATACAGTAGAAAGGAAGCCATGAAAATTGAAGATAAAAGAATTTTAAAACTATCAATTAAACTTTTGAATTTTCTATTGTAAACTCAATATAAATTGGTATCAGTGTAATGCTTACTTCCAGGAATAAGTTTGGAATATTGCTTCCCTTACAATTTCAATAGAGTTTGAGGAGTAGTAGCATTCAATTGTCTAAATTTCTTACAGAATTCAGCTGTGAATCTGTCAGGATCTGTCCATTTTTTTTTTTTGGTAGGTTTCTAACCGTATCTTCAATTTGATTAACTGTTATTGGGTTATCTAGAAATTTTTATATTTTCTTGATTCAGCTTTGGTAATTCATATGTATCAAGGAATATGTCAAGTTTTTCTGTTTTCCAATTTATTAGAATACATGTTCTCAAAGTAGATATTGATGATCTTTTAAATTTCCTTAAAATTTAAATCTTCTAAATTTCCTTAAAATTTCATTCTTTTCATTCCTAATTGCATGGATTTGGTCTTTTGTTTCCTTTTTCTTTTTTGATAAGATTGGCTAACAGTGTATCAACTTTATTTAACCTTTAAAAGAACCAACTCTTTAATTCATGATTCATTGTATAGTTTTCTTAGTCTCCATGACAATAACTTCTGCTCTGCTCTGTATAATTTCCACCCTTGTAAGATATGTGATCATTTATAATTAATAGAAAACTAGAAAACAGATACATACATACATGTATACATACTCAATGAACATCTGTATTTATATTTAGTGTATGTGAATGTTTACGTACATATTTACCTAGTTTTCTGTGGAATATAACCAATTATCTTGGTGTTAGTTCTTGTGCTAAGAAGATGTCATGGTTTATATAAAAAATTTTCCTTCAGTGTCTTATGTGTTCAGATGTAAGGCTTTCACATATGATTCAAATTTTATAGGCCTATATTTTAGTGAATTATACAGTGATGAGTTCATAGTTAAATGTTTTGCCAGGAAATGAGGCCTGGCTGGAGGAGGTGCAATCTTAACTGAGGTGCTCTTGTTCAAAGCCTTTCTGTTCTCTTTCTGACTCTCTTTGTTTCCTGCCTACTGTAAGTTAAGTGACTTTCCTCCACTATACTCTTCCACTATGATATTCCTGCCTTGGAGCCAATTGACCATGGATTGGACCCTCTGAAGTCATGAAATGACTTAAAACTTTTCTTTTTAAATTACATTTTGTCCCAGCAGTAGCAGTGTGACTGATACAACAGACTAGAGTTTATTCACTTAGCTGTATTAATTGAGGTAGTAAGAATGCAAAAATCAACCCCAGAGAGACCTCTGCAGTGGGGTGAGCAGAACTTTGCCCCAGGCAATACCTCCCTTGACCACCCCAGAGAGACCTCTGCAGCAGAGTGAGTGGACCTTCACCCAGATCCTGGAGACACTACAGCCTGCATATCATTGAGGGCAGTACCTCCCTCTCCACAACAATGTCTTCCACAGCCCAGGGAGCATAAGCATCCCATCCACCACCTGCAGAACCCTGGTGGGCTGGTGGAAGCCTCAGGAACCCCTCACCCACACAGAGGACCTCAGCAGACCTATGACTGTGTGGTGAGTTACCCCCTCAGAGGAGGACATCAGTGGGTCAGCAGGAGCAGCAATGAGCTGTAGAGGACATCAGTGCATCAGCAGGAGCAGCAACGAATCTTTCCCTCCAGCTGTAGGACTTTGGAAACCCAGCAAGACTGTGAGTGAGTCTTTCTTTGATACCAAAAACAATGAGTAGGTTGAGGAGAAGGCTGACAAGGCCTACCCCAACATGGAGAAACTTGAAAGGGTCTAGGAGACCCCCTGTGACACAGAAGGGCTCCAACCAAGGCACACAATATAGCCAGGTAAATCTGTCAGTGTGGAATAGCTTAAAACCACAGTAACAATAGAAGCTAAGCATTGGCTTACATCTATACTCTTAGGCTAGACAGCTTAGGGATAATAAAAGACTTACCCAAAAGGACCTACAGGAGGAATCCAGGTAACTAACCCCTCCACTTCATGGAGGGACTCAGCAATTGGACAAACATCACCTATACAGTAGCACCCTAAGACACGCACAACAGTCACTAGAGACTAGTGGGATTGAAAGACCGAAATATTAATCAAAGAGGTAAAAATGACAAGACAATAAAGCAAAATGCAATCTCAAACATCCCGTCCATCAGGAACAAGTATAGAGGACATTGAAATGGAGGACATTGAAAGTCACACACCTGCAATTTCTGAAAAGATAGCAAATGAAATAAACAAACAAATCCATGAAGATATAGAGGAAATCAGATTAGAAATTATCTCTCAGTTAAAGAAAGAAATAACAAATTTAGTAAAGGAATTACTTGGCATAGCTAGAGAAGACTTAGAGAAAAAAAAGTACAAGAGCATGAGAAAATGATGGAAACTTTGAATGAGCAACTTAGGAAGCAAATAGAATACATGAAAAAATTCAAGGAGATATCCAGGAAATACAAAACTCCATTGAAAGCTGGCCAAACCGTTTAAATGAAGCTGACTTTAGTCTTTCAGACCTTGAAGACAGGATCACAGCTAGTGATCATGAAAGGAAAGAACTTGTAAAAATAACAAGGGAGCATGAAATAACAATTCAACAGCTTCAAAATGATGCAAAGAGAACCAATATAAGACTGATAGGTATCAATTAAAATGCAGGAATCAACGCAACTTAAAAAACTATTCACAGAAGTAATAGTAGAAAATTTCCCAAACATGGGAAAAGAATCAGATATGCAGATAAGTGAGGCATATAGAATGCTGAACAGTCATAACTAAAATAAATCTACACCCAGATATATAATAATTAAGGTCCTAGACATACAGCATAAAATCAGAATACTAAAAGCTGTTAGAGAAAAGACACCAGTCACCTATCAAGGAAAGTCCATTAGAATCATGGCAGACTTTTCAGCACGAACCCTCAAGTTAAGATGAGCTTGGAGTGGAGTGCCTCAATCCCTGAAAGAAAACAACTTTCAACTCAGATTGATGTACCCTGCAAAACTTTCTTTTAAAATTGATGAAGAAATAAGATACTTCCATGATAAAATGCAACTGAAGAAATTCATATCTATCAAGCCAACCCTAGAAAGAATACTGAAAGGCATAATAGAGAGAGACAAAAAGGCCTACAATTCCCAAAACAACAACAGAAATAAATGACCAGTCAGGGTAAACATTTAAATGAGGGGCAAAGGCAGAAAACCAACAACAGGAAAAAAACATGACAAAGTTAAGCCACTACATATCAGTTATATCCATCAATATAAATGACCTCAATTCACCAATTAAAAAAATCAGGCTAACAGAATGGATCAAGAAACAGGAACCAACAATATGCTGTATACAAGAAACACATCTGACTCAAAAGGAAACTCATAGACTAAAAGTCAAAGGATGGAAAACAATATTCCATGCAACAGGAACCCAGGAAAAAAGCAGGCATAGCTATTCTGTTTGCAGGCAGTGTAAACTTCAAACCAAAATGATCAAAAGAGATAAAGAAGATCATACATATTTGTTAGGGGAAAAATTCAGGAGGAAGAGCTAGCAACCGTAAATATATATGCACCAAATACAGGAGCACCCAACTATATAGGACAAATACTAATGGACATGACAAACCAAATATGCAATAACACAATAATAACAGGGAATCTTAATACTTCATTGTCACATAGAGATAGATCAACTAGACAAAAAGTTGGCAAAGAAATAACAGAACTGAATCAGACCTGTGAACAAATGGACTTAGTGGATGTTTACAGAGTGTTCCACCCAACACCATTAGAATACACATTTTTCTCAGCTGCACATGTTCTCTAAAATATTCCATATATTAGCCCATAGAACATGCTTAAGTAAATGCAAAGGGATGGAAATTATCCCATGCATATTATCTGATCATAGTGCACTGAAATTGAAAATTAACAGTAAAAATAATAGCAAAACCTACATAAACACATGGAAATTAAATAACCTCTTGAATAACCAATGAGTTACAGATGAAATTAAAGAAGAATTTAAACAATACCTAAAATTCAATGAAAATGCAGATACAACATACCAAAACTTGTGGGACTCATTGAAAGTGGTCCTAAGAGGAAAATACATAGCAATAAATTGTCACATCAAGAAAACAGAATGAACACAAATAAGCAACCTAATGCTACACCTCAAGCTTCTAGAAAAAGAAGAGCAAGTCAAACCCAAATCTCATAAGAGAGGAAATTATAAAGATTAGAGCAGAAATTAATGCAATTGATACTAAGAAAATAATACAAATAATTAATGAATCAAAGACCTGGCTCTTTGAGAGAATAATCAAAATTGATAAACCTCTAGCCAACCTTATGAAGAAAAAGAAAGAAAAACCTCAAATTCATGCAATAAGGAATGAAAAGGGAGAAATTACTACAGATCCCATGGAAATTCAAAAGATCATGAATACCTACTTTTTGAAAATCTTTACTCACATAGTGTGGAAAACACAGAGGAAATGGACAAATTCCTAGAAATGTATGAACTACCAAAGCTGAGTCAGGAAGATATAACAATTTTGAATAACATAATATCGGCTACTGAAATTGAAAACATGATTAAAAACTTACAAACAAAGAAAAGTCCAGGTCCTGATGGATTCACAACTGAATTCTACAAGAAATTTAAAGAAGATTTAATGCCAATACAGCTGAATTCTACAAGAAATTTAAAGAAGATTTAATGCCAATAGTACTTAAACTCTTCAGTGAAATTGAAAGGGAAGCAATCCTCCCTAACTCATTCCTGGAGGCAAGTATTACTCTGATACCAAAACCAGAGAAAGACCCAACCAGAAAGGAGAACTATAGGCCAATTTCCCTAATGAACATCAATGCAAAGATTCGCAATAAAATGCTGGCAAATAGAATGCAGCAAATCATCAAGAAGACTATACATCATGACCAAGTGGGATTTATTGCAGGAATACAGGGATGGTTTAACATAAACAAATCAATAAATGTAATACACCACATCAATAGTGCCAAAGACAAAAATCACATGATCATCTTAATAGACACAGAAAAAGCTTTTGATAAAGTCCAAGACTTGTTCATGATAAAAATCTTATAGAAACTAGGAATAGATGGTATCTACCTCAATCTGATAAAAGCCATCTATGACAAACCAACAACCAACAGCCAACATGCACAAAAACTGAAATCTTTCTCTCTAAACTCAGGAACAAGACAAGGATGGCCACTATCACCACTCCTATCCAACATAGTTCTAGAAACATTAGCCACACCAATCAGGCAAGAGATAAAAATAAAAGGAATAAGGATAGGAAAGGAAAAAGTTGAAGTATCACTATTTGCAAATGATATGATAGTCTATATAGCAGACCCTAAAAACCCCATCAAAAGTCTACTGGAGTTAATAAGCAAATTCAGCAGTGTAGCTGGATACAAGTTGACACTCAAAAATCAATAGCATTCCTGTACATAAGCAACAAACTCACTGAGAGAAAAATTATGGAAATAACACCTTTCACAGTAGTGTCCAAAAAAATGAAATACTTAGGAATCAACCTAACAAAGAATGTAAAATACCTATATGCTGAAAACTACAGAACTCTAAGAAAGGAGATTGAAGACGATATCAGAAAATGGAAAAATATCTCTTGCTCTTGGTTAAGGAGAACAAACATTGTGAAAATGGCCATACTCCCAAAACTGTTATACAGATTTAATGTAATCCCAATCAAAATACCATTAACATAACTTACCGATCTAGAGAAAACACTCCTAAATTTTATCTGGAACCAGAAGAGACAATTCTTGGCAACAAAAGCAAGGCAGGAGGGATCTCAATCCCTGACTTGAAATTGTACTACAAAGCCACAGTGATAAAGTCAGCATGGTATTGGCAAGCAAATAGACCTGATGATCAATGGAACAGATTAAAAGATACAAAGACAACAACAAAGACACTCAGACACCTTATATTTGACAAAGTGGCTAAAAATGTTCACTGGAAGAAAGATAGCCTCTTTAATAAATGGTGCTGAAAAAATTTTCTTTCCACATGCCGAAGAATGAAAGTAGACTCATGTCTATCACTATGCACTAAACTAAAGTCAAAATGGGTCAAAGATCTGAATTTTAAAATAGAAGCACTAAATTTACTGGAAGATGAAGTAGGTAAAACTCTTGAAGACATGGGGTAGGCAAAGAGTTTATGAACAAAATGCAAAGTGCATGGGAAATACTTTGAAGAATTAACAGCTGGAATCTTGTCTTATAAAAACGTTTCTGCATGTAAAAGAAAATCTTCAACAGAGTGAAAAGAAAACCCACAAATTGGGAAAATATCTTAGCCAACTGTCCCTCAGACAAAGGATTTATATCCAAAACATAAAAAGAATTAAAAAACATTAGGGACCCCAAATTCAAAGACCCAATCCAAAAATGGGCATCTGAGATGAGCACACACTTTTCAGATGAAGAAATACGAATGGCAAATAGATGCATGAAGTTATGCTGAACATCACTGGTCATTCAAGACATGCAAATTTAAACAACATTGACATTCCATCTCACTCCAGGAAGAATGGCTGCCATCAATAAATCAACTGATAACAAATGTTGACAAGGTTGTGGGGAAAATGGAACATTTCTACACTGTTTGTGGGAGTGTAGACTGGTGGGACCACTGTGGAAATCAGTATGGAGATTTCTCAAAAAACTAGGATTGGGAATCACTTTCAATCCACCTATTCCCCTTCTGGGTATTTTCTCAGAAAAATTGAAAGTGTCATGTCACAGTGATATATGTGCACCCATGTTTACAGTAGCACAATTTGTAATAGCCAAATCTTGGAAACAACCAAAATGCCCATCAACCACAGAATGGATGAAAAAAAGTGGTATTTTTATATAATGGAATATTATTCAGCTAAAAAAAGGATGATATTGAGACTTTTATAGGTAAATGGTGGCAACTTGAGACTATACTCATAAGTGAAATAAATCAGACTCACATTTGTAAATACTATATTGTCTCCCTACTGCAAAAAAAAAAAACCAATTAACATAAAACTGAAAGAGTAGTAAGATCCAAATGTACAATAGATATTGTAATAAGGAAAGGAACAGAAAGTGCTCAAAATTAAAGAACACATGGGATAGGGGAAAGAAGAAGAAAAGAAGAAATGTAAGAAAGGAAAAGATTATATGTTTGTAGATGTATAACTGTATGCATGTATGTGTAAGTATGCAAAATAGACAACCATGCTACTAATTCTGTTAATTTATCAGAAAGAATAGTTTGTTTTGTCACTGTTTGATCATCTGATCATTTATTGTGCCCAGATTTCATAACTTGAACAACTACTTCTAATATAACAGTAATATATTGATTAGCTTTTACTGAGTAGTATTGATTCCTTACTGTTTTTTTGAAATTCTGTATTACTTCTACCTTTTTTTCTGTTTTGCTTTTTTTAAAATAAAAAAGTAAAAAAAAAGAATGCAAAAATCTTGTGTGTGATAGTAACAGTATTTTACTGAGTTATAACAAGTTTAGTCGCATAAAGAATATTTTGTTTTCTTACCAAAAGAAAACTTCCCTAATTCTCCATTTTGCAATACATAATACACAAGATACTACATGATACACTGTATTTTAGGTTAATATTTTGATAATCTTTGGGATTGGAAGGTGAAACTTTTAAGAACCACATTTAAGGAAATCATTAATCTGTCTCTACTTGGCAGCAACAAACTTTTTGTAAATAACAATCACAACAAAACTTCAGTTAGTTATGAAGGTGTGGATGAATAAAGTTGTGGTGCTATCAAGGGAGGTAAAAGAACTAATAGGCTGATGACAATGGAAAGTGTATGGATTTTTAATTTTTAGTGTGCAGTGTATTATTTTCTTGATGCAGTATATTCAGAACAATGTACATTTCAATCTAAATCTTTAGAAGTTTTGGAGATGTGTGAAATGGCAAAAATCTTTTTTTTTCCTGATGAATAAAACGTCTCTGAATATATCTGTCCTTTAATTGTAGGCATCTACAAGAAAATAAAACATCATATAACTCACTGAAGATTTAATTTCCTTTATTTCATTTAAATGTTTTTCTGAGTTAGTTATAAAAGATATGCAAGATTGCAGAAGCTGGCAAATATTTTTGCATTAATGAGTGAATTGAACTAAACAGTTAATATTTCTGTTCCATGAAAGGAAAGGTGGCCGAACGTGGTGGCACACGCCTTGAATCCCAGCACTCGCGAGGCTCAGGTAGGCGGAGCGTTGTTAGTTCGAGCCTTGCTTGGGCTACCACGTGAGCACGGCTGGCCTGAACCATATAGTGCAATCCTGCCTTGAAGAAAATAAGGCAGGGAAGTTGGCTGAGTGGCTTAAGCGTCTGCTTGACAGGTACAAGGTTGTGAGTTCGATCCCTGGTACCAACAAAAAGGAAAAAAAAAAAAAAGGTGGATTCAGAATATAAACACAGAAAAGAGATGCGGTTTTTCACAATGCTATTCCCAAATTACGTACCTTGAGCAGTGTAGGTATGTTGTGATGATGTATATAAACCATGGCTATTTAACTATCAAACCTGAAAAATAATCTTTTTACAGATGTACTGGTGAGGGAAGCGACTTCTGTATTCAGAGATAAGAAGCTGGGTAGGAAGTTTGACATTGTAACTTTTAAAGATTTGTGTTGATGTTCTCTATATATTCATGACAATACTCAGAGACCCTCTCAAATCACTCCTGGGAATTTGAGATAGTTACATTTTTATCCTTGGCAAAACAGCCTCTAGGTTTCTTCAATGATTATCAGATCAACTGTATTATATTTAGTTCACCATACAAAGCAGTTGCCTTTCTAGGATTTGTGCTTGCTAGATTTAAGGGCCAGATGGGACTTTTTTGTCATAAAGGAAACTAAAAAAATCCAGAAAAGATCATCTCTCAGTTTATATTTATTTACTTTTCCTATGTCTCAACTTTAAGTTCCAACACCTGCTATTAAACTAATGCCTTTATTTTAAGTCCCAGAAGGTGCTTATAAATTTGTGGATTATTTACATGTATTTTACTTTGAAGCAGATGTATGACAGTGAAACAGTTAAATAAGATTTTTATTGTTCAGATAAAACAACAGGTTTATTGTATTTCCTTTTTTGTTTGTTTGTTTTTTCGTTTTTTTGCTTTTTGGTACCGGGAATCAAACTCAGGACCTTGTGCTTGTCAGGCAAGCACTTATGCCACTGAGCAATATCCCCAGTCCCAAGTGAATAGTAGAAATAGGATATTTCTCCTTTTCATTATAAAGTGTATTTTCTTTTATAAAGGCCTAGATCTTATCTAATATGGATATGTAAGAATTGACTCATAAACAATTTTAAAAGGATGTTGGAAATATATACATTACAATAAATTATGTTTTTATTGCATAACATTCACATGCAGCAAATTATACAGATAAATTGATTTTAAAACTACAAACCTATGAAGTTTCTGGCAGATCAAGATACAGAATATGACCAACATTTTTCAACTTCTCTTTTCCACATCTGTAGCCCTAAAATAAGACTACTACTTTAAGCTTCCTCTCCATAAAATAATTTTGCCCGACTTAGCCTAAACATAAATGAAATTAAAAAGTGTGTATTGTCCGCTAATGACTTCTTTCATTTTGTCTTATCTGTGAGATGTGCCCTGTGTGTGTCATACATTTCCATCGCTGGATAGCACTTATTTCCATTGTATGAAGAATCCACAGTGTACTAATTTGTGTATCTATTCTGTTGTTATTGACCATTATCTTTGTTTCATTTCCGGGCTATTATAAATACGATTGCTGTAAGCACTTTTGTTTTTTGATTGACATGGACTGTGCTTTTGTTAGCAACCTCCTCAGATGTGCACTTACTGGATGATACGTTGGGTGGGATTCTAACCCTAATAGATACTGTGAATGCGTTCCAAAGAGGTCGCACTGATTGAAAACGCCACCAGCAGTGCGCAAGTGCTCCAGTATCACCGCATCCTCTCCCGGAGTTGTCAGTCCTTTTAATTAAATCCATTCCGGTGGGGCCTCTTGGTATTTCACTGTGCTTTTGTTTTGCATTTTCCTGATGGCTAACAAAATTGAGGTCATTTTAATATATTTATTGACCATTTTGACAATCTGCTTTATGAAATGTCAGCTCAATTCTGTAGCCTTTGTGAAGTACCTTTTCAGAATAAAGTATCATAAATACTTTTCAGCAGTTAGTGTCTTGAATTTTGACTACTATATATTTTCTGTATTTTAAAACCACTTTAATAGAGAATCCTTATTATTTAGTATTTATAATACAAAATAAAAAGCTTCATCCGATGTGTTTTTACATTTAGTAAATATGTGATTTTATATTTCTCATCAGTTACAGAAAATCTCTGGAAGTCTTTTGTTCAAACGTTTTGTAGCATTCTGTTTCAGTACTATAGTAGTCTATAATCATATAAATATGATTATAATTTTATATGTATAATCAAATATATGTAAGTATATATATATAATTTGGGGGGGTACCGGGAATTGAACTCGAGACCTTGCATTTGCCAGGCAGGCACTGCACTTCTGAGCCATATCCTCCTCCCCTATAATCAACTATATTTAGATAATTTACTATTTACAAATTCTTACATAAGCTTTTTTCTGTGTTACATCTTTTTTGGCAGGTTATACTTCTTTCTGGATATTTTATGCATTACTTTTAAATTTTTATTGCCAATGGATTGAACATATTTTCTATTTTGCTTCAGGTATTATTTTTTAAAATAAGCATTATTGAGTATACTTTATGTACAAGAAAATACACAGGAAGACTTAAATTAAGATTTCTAAATTAAGATTTAATACTTGTATTAAAGTAATATTAACTGGTAGTTTCGAGTTTACCTATTTGAGTAATTATTAAACTCCTTCAGTGTCTATACGGTTTTATATTTCACTATTGGCAGGGTGTCAATTTCAACACATTGTTCATTTTCATTCTATTATTCTTCTTTGTTTTGGGTTATAACCTTTCTGTTAGGAGTGAAGTGATATCTCATCATCTGTGCTGCACTAAGTAGTGGCTACTGACATTGCGAGTTTCTCTTTGCGCATTTCAATCATTCATATACCTTCTTTGGAAATATGTCTATCCAAGACCTTTATTCATTTCCTAATTAGTTTGCCTTTCTGTTAAATTGAAGTAATGTTGCCTATATTTCAGGTGTCAAACACTTATTAAATGTATGGTTTATATATATATTTTATCATCTGTCACTTAATTTGATTGTGACTTCTTATTTGTGAAAATACCAAAAGTTTAGAAAATGTAATTTTTCATTTGTGTTATTTATGTTTTTGATGTCATGTCTAGGAGGCAATTGCTGAATTTAACTTCATGAAAATTTATTCTTAGTTACTATTGCAAAAATTTTGTGATTCCAGTTCTTAAATTTAGTTGTGTTGATCATCAGTTTTGAGTTAACTTTTGAATACAATGAAAAGTAGGGTTCTAACTTAATCTTTATGTATGTACAAGTCCAGTTCTTGCACCATTTGTTGGAAAGACTTTTCTCCACTGAGTCACCCAGGTACCCTTGGCACTATCAGTGGGAATTATATCAGTGAATAAGTGAACTATATCGCTTTATGCCTGTAGTGTACTGTTTCTTTTATTACATTTGTAGGAAGATTTGAAACTGATTAGATCTGAGACTTTCAATTTATAATTAAAATCTCCATAGTAATATTTTTCTTTTGTTTATGTATTACTTTTCTTGTATTCTATATTTCTTAGTTTAGGTTTCATTTAGTTGTTCAAATATATTTACCACTACTAGTTTAAAAGTCTGTCTAGTTAGTCCAATGCCTGTTTTTTCTAGTGGCTAAGTTTGGTTACTTCATATTTTCCATATTAGTGAGCTATAGTTTTCTTTATCTTTGTATCTTATTTTTGTTGTCATTAAAGAAATTTGAATATCATTATGTAATAACTGTAGAAATCATACTCTCCATTTCCTTAAAATTTGTCATGCTTGATAATTTTTATAGTTCACAAATTTATTTTATTACTATATGTGTATAGTACATAATGCTGACATTGGTTGTGGTAAGTTGGTACTTGAGGTTTGAATGTTATAGTCACATGTCTGTCTATTTGCTTTATCCAATACATTTTTCAAAGATGTATTTCTTGTCACATATTGTCACTGAATTTTCTTATCCTTTGTAGCTTTTATTCGTATACTGTCTTCACAGAGATACTCTTAAATGTCAGGTGCATTTTTAATTTGTCTTTTTCTTGCTTTATTATTGACTTTTGCTGTACACTTTTGACCTCTTATACAATTCTTGGAAAAGTGGGTTCTGACAGCTTTTGTTTGCTTTTCAGTTTTTCTGTGGAGCAATAGAATTTTAAAATTGAACCTGCTTTTGCTTGGGTGGAGAATATTTTATGTTATACTTTTAAAGACTTGGAAAATATTTTAATATTATATGTTCACATTTTTTTGAAATCATACAATAATCATTCTAATAGTTTTATATTCTGTTTGTGCTGGACTTTTTAACATTTAGTAAACTAAACTTTTGTAACATCCATCTAAAACTTTGGGATGATTATTAGGGATTTTATGCCCTGGTAGAACTTGAATTTTAACTTCTTTTATCTCAGCAAGACATCGTTGATGAATTGTCTATCTAATTAAGTAGGGTTCCGATGTTCTACTTTTAATTGTTGAAGACTGCACTTGTGGATTTTAACCTGGGATTTAACAAAAATGATCAACATACCCATTTTCAGGTATTTCTTTAAAGAACATATCTTTTCAGGTCCTTTTTTTCTAATATGCTGACCCTGACATTGAAATTGTATGTCAAAATTGAAACTCTGCCTTCTGCTAGAACTCTATACACAGGTGGAGCTTAGTTCCTGCTTGGCCTCCAGAAGGTGAATTATTAAATGCCATTAGTGAAAAACTTGGTTTCACTGTGGAATTCTTTATAATGTGTGTTTGGAAGCCATACTTTGGAAACTTACCCCTCACATTACAATGATTTAATTGAGCTTTAATGACCATAATCATTTTATTGCATTTCCTGATTATAAAGTAGTTTAAAATAGCTACTACTACATAAATTGCTGCTCTCACCTTGGTTATTTAGTCTTCTGCTCTGCAGAGTCTCTGAAGTCTTTCTAACATCCTCTGGCAAAATCACTAGTGTTCTTGGGACCTATCATTTTTTAACTAGTCTATCTTTCCTCCCACATGTGTCTTAGACAGGTGTAGTAGTCATGTTCTGAAGCTCTGCTTGTCTCTAATGTGAATAACTGTCTTCTGGGAGAAAAAGTAAATGCCAATATTATCTCTGTCAACTGCTGCTGTCTCTGGAATATGGTTCTCCAATCTCTATGTCTTGGAAATTTCCTATGAATTCAACAGCATTATTTTTTTCTCAGCAATAGTGTTGGTTTAAAGTAACTTTTCCAGTCTTGCTAAGAGTAAAATGTCTGTTAAGTTTAAATGGCAAAATCAAGTAACTTTCAGAATTGTTAAGGGGGATTCTAGAAAATGTTGAAGGCAATTACAAATTGAAAACAACATTATATCATCTTTATATTTTTTCCACTGTACACATTTTCTATGTAACATAAAGAAGTGTTATGAGTTATGTTTTCAATTGTTCATATATACACATATATTTTACTCTTCTCCCTAAGTTTTATTTTCAAATGTGTTTTCACTAGGTCATTTCAGTGATCATAATCATTTAAACAATTATTATGACTATGATCAGACCATAATCATTTAAACAACTTCACTTAGACACACTTTAATAAGTCACAATTGCAAAGAAAATAATTATAATAACCCACAATTTTATTCCCTATTAAATCCTTAAATTGTAGTTACTTTCCAAAATGTGCAAATAATTTCAAAGTCAATCATAACTTTCTCATTGTTAATGAAATTTGGAACACTCCTAACAACATCCTCCTGATACAAAATCTCACCATGCTAATTTATTCTCCATTCTACCTTAATATCACTGACAACAGGTTAGTAAGTGCCTCCCAACTTTTAAGACTCTTGCCTCTAAACTCTTTATAATATATATTGTTAGCCGAGTGTGGTGGTGCATGCCTTTAATCCCAGCACTTGGGAGGGTGAGGCAGGAGGATCGCTGTGAGTTTGAGACCAGCCTGGGTTGTCAAGTGAGTTCAAGGACAGCCTGAACTGCATAGTGAGATCCTGTCTCAAAAATTAGGGTAGAGAATTTAGCTCAGTGGCCTAAAGCACCTGCTTGGCAGGTGTGAGGTTTTGAGTTCGATCCCTGGTATCAAAACAAACAAACAAACAAACAAACAAAACAAAAAAACCCATATATTGTTATTAGATTTTCCTAAACTGGCCTATTGAAAGAACCAGTTCTTATTATGGCCTACTTTATGTCTTTCTCTCATTATCACACTTACTGCATAAACATTTGTGCTCCCCATTGAGCTGGTAGTATTCCTTAGCATTTGCCCAGTATGCCCAAGGCCCTGAGCTTTATTCCTGTACCACCTGAGAAACAACAACAGCAAAATAAATAAAAGAAATCCAACACAACAACAACAACCTCAGTTTTATTCTTATCATCTTTCTCCACAGTACTACTGCTTAAAACATTCCTTATTTCAAAATATATGTGGATTACTCTTTCCATGATTTGACTTTACTGAAATTTGGCTCTTGTCTTCTCTCATTCTTTCATACACTATGGAAGCATTAGAGCTCTGGATCTCATATACTAGGTTTGTCATTTAAGAAGTTTTAATTGGGATTGTAGAAAATGACTACAGACTGAAAAAAAAAAAAGAAGTATATTGGTCACAAGTACTCTATTTTTGTCTCCAATGCTAGCATGAATAAATTTGATCCCCATGGATGCTTCAGTTTACTAACAGTTAACTACTATTTCCTCTCCTTCCTCTGTGCTTTCATTTATCTACTTTCCCAGTGTAGATTTTTGTCCTTAATTGTATTTGTTTCTTCTGTAAAGCCTTTTAACTCCAGTTTTTTCCCCGAATTTATTTTGCTTGGGGGTGGGAGAAAAAACCCTGGTTAAATGTTGCTTTTTATTAACATGATTTTATTTTTTAAGTAGGTATGTGACTACAGAAAAACACAGAGTAATGCTGACTGATTTTATTTCACATAATGACTGCCAATTTTAAACAGGCTATCAGATTTACTGTCCATTAATGTTTTTTACTGTCTTACAAACTATTTATGATTTCCTCACTACTTAAAGTTACACTAATGCTTCTAATACTCTTCTACCTGGACAAAAACATTGTTTCCTGTATACTGAGAAATGCCATGGATTAGTGTTCTAGAAACAAAGCATGAGACAGGGCTTGGAATATTGGTAGTTCATTAAGAGAATCACCTTAAAGAAAAACAGAGTAGAAAGTCAAAGAATCTTTGTAAGAAGGTAGTCTTTGGTATCTGTAAACTTGACTAGATAATGGGGGTAAATTAGTGGTTTGCAAATATGCACTTGCAGACTCCTAAGACTTTGAAGGAAAGGATTGAGGCTACTGAATTTTTGG
Source organism: Dasyprocta punctata (assembly GCA_004363535.1). Taxonomy (NCBI): domain Eukaryota; kingdom Metazoa; phylum Chordata; class Mammalia; order Rodentia; family Dasyproctidae; genus Dasyprocta; species Dasyprocta punctata. The sequence goes on along the minus strand of RJWM01009953.1, from coordinate 41,049 downwards.
TCAGTTAGTCATCTGTTTCTGGAGAAGGAATTATCGAAGTTATCTCTAGCAAAATGGGTCCCATCCACAGAAGTCAACTGTTCCGAGAACTTCACATGTTGGATCCATTTTTAAACATTCGCTGAACCCATTAGACAAGTGTTGTATAGGAAAGAGTACCCAGTGAGAGTCTAACAGAATCTACTAACTTATACCAATGGTTTTAAAAAGTCTTACATCTGTCACCAAAAAGCATTTTTTTTTACTGGAAAATGAAGGGCTTGGATATATTATGAACAGCAATTTGGCTCAGTTATTGAGAAAAGAATCTTGACCTGCTCAGATATAACACAAAGACAGTTGCACATGAAAAAAATAGTGAAGAAAGAACAGTCTCAAAACCTATGCACAAGCTCATTTGCCACTGTAAAAATGAAGATCACAGCCTTCATCATGCTTCCTGCTTTCATATACTTAGCACATAATTAATTGAAAAGAAAAATCATTGAAATAACTTCCTTCTTTCACTTTATATTATCTCCCTGGTGTCATATGTTGACTTTAAAACTCAGTCTTGAAAACACAAAAAATTGGATATAAAAATGAATCATCAAGAACCTAAAAGACAATCTTACAAATCTTTTGTCAGAATCTGTATAAATCACTAATATCTTTGTATTCATTTGGAGATAAAATGACTTCTGGATAATTTTGTATTTGTTTTACTTTTTTATATACAAAACACTTTCATTAGAAATTGGAGAACAGTTTCTCGAGTGAAGTTAGAGGAAGAAAGTTCCCTCCAGCTGATGAGCTCACAGTATTGTCATGTAGTGGATCAAGATTTTTACTATTCAGGGTAAGGGATATAGCTCAGCAGGACAAGTGCCTGCCTGGCAAGCATGAGGTCCTGAGTCTGATTCCCGGTACCAAACCAAGAAAAAATATTTTATCTATTCAGAATATGAACCTATTATTTTTGAAATTTTTCACTAAAATTGAGCTATGGTGTGACACAAATGCCATCAGACACACCAGGAAAAGAACAATGTACAATGTAAAAATAATTAATTTGAGTCAATAGTAGGCAGATAATTATAGGTGAATCAGTTAGTTGAAACCTAATGAGTAAGTCAAATAAGAAGTAGGTGAAAAGAACACAAAATTTCTTCAAGGAAACTTTAAAAATAAGCCTGACTTGAAGGTGACTGTGACTAGAATATTAATATGTTTACTTGATACTGTTTTAAGAAATATCAAAATATTTCAGAAAATATCTGGAGGCTAATGGGAAGAGAGAATTAAAATATAGCATATTAATTTGTAATTTGGTCGGATTTACTCTAAGTACATTGTAAAGCAACTGAGAAATAATGAGTGATATTTATCAGGTCCTTGACAGCAAACTGTTAAATAAATGAAATAAACAGTTTATATGACAAATAAACTTATCACAATCTTAGTACCATGCACAGTTGAGTTTCTCACTTTATACAGCTGTCAATATCTATTGCACTGTTTTTCTTAGATATGCAAATATAACTGTTACATTTTAGTCTTGCTTTTTACTTAGAAAACATTTCTAAAAATATTATAATATGGATATAGAGCACATGCACAATAATAATGTATGTATATGCCTCTATACGTGTGTGTATGTGTATAATGTCCTTATACATGGAAAGAATAGGAGGGAACTATCACCCTTCATCAGCTTACTTTAACTTAAGACAAACGGATCAGAAATAGATAGAATGTGTCAAGAAATAATAGGATGCTATTGGACGTAGTAATGCCCAATCCTACATGTGTATTACAATTATTTGTGGAGTTTGAGAAACTTAACTAACATCTTTGACAAACCCACTGCTAACATTATACTAAATGGCCAAAAAGCTGAATAAATACCAATAAAATCAGAAACAAAAGAAAGGTTTTCGCTTTCACCACTCCTATTCAATACAATATTCAAAAATTTACCCAGGGCAATTAGGCAAGAGAAAAAAAATAAAAAAGGTTATAAATAGGAAAGAAGAAGTCTTCACATAAAGACTCAAAACCATTAAATTCAGCAAAGTGACAGGACATGAAATAAATACACAAAAATCAATAGTATTTCTTTGCACCAAAAATTAACCCACTAAGAAAGAAATCAGTAAACCAGTCCCACTCAAAATGCCTTCAGAAAATAAATACTGTACATTGGTTTTAACCTGACCAAGGAAGTGACAGATCTCTATTATGAAAATTATATTGCTCTGAAAAAAAGTGAAGAGAACATTACAAAATGAAAATATGTTCCCTATTCTTTGGTAGGCAAAATCAACATCATCAAAATAGTCAGATTACAAAAAATGACATACATATAGATTTAATAAAACCCAAGTAAAAATTCCAATGGCTTTTTTCATAGAATGAGATAATGTAGTTTTAAAATTTATTTAGAGACCAAAGAGACCCAAAGCAGCCAAAGCAATCCTGGTCAATGAGACCAAGGCTGACAGCATGACTGTTCCAGAATTCAGGTATTAGTATAATACCACAGAAGTAAAAACAGCATGGTTCAGACATGAAACAGATATATTCACCAATGGGATAGAATAGAGAATGAAATAACCATACATACCTTAGACAGGTGACGTTTCAGCAAAGGAGTTAATCATATACACTAAGAAAAGACAGCCTCTTTAATAAATAGTGCTTTTTTTTTTTTTTGCGGCACCGGGGATTGAACTCACAGCCTTGCGCCTGCCAGGACAGGTGCTTAAGCCACTGAGCCAAACTCCCGGCCCTGGTTTTTTGAGGCAGGGTCGCACTATGTAGCTCAGGTCGGCTTGCGCCGCGTTGTAGCCCAAGCCGGCCTCGAACTCACAACGCTCCGCCTACCTCAGCCTCCAGAGTGCCACCACGCCCGGCTAATAAATAGTGCTTTTAAAATTGGTTCTCTATATATGGAAGAACGAATCCTGATCCATATTCCCCACCCCGTACTAAAATCAATTCAAAGTGGGTCAAAGGTCTATACATAAAAGCAGAAACACTGAATCTGTGGCAAAAAACAGAAACGGTGGTAAAAACTCTTCTCATGATGGGCATAACCTAGGGAAGGATTTCTTGAACTAAAGCACAACTAACTGCACAAGAGTCACTAAATGTTATATGACTTTTACTTACCTGCTTTATAAGTAAAATTTCTTTAGATTAGCAAGAATGCAGCTTTTTCCTTTAAGGCATTGCATGCAGAATATTACAACCAAGGTCCCTTTCATTTTTCTGTCAATATGCTTTAATTGTATCAAACATGCTTCTATGCCTACACTCATTAGATGAACTTACACCATTCTTTTGTTCTACAGTCCGGTTTTGTGTAGAGTGGTATATGTGCTGCTGAGGCAAGAGTTTATTGAGAGTAGTTTGAAGCAGCGTTGAAGGAACAGCCCTGTGCAAAGAACTTAGTGTTAAGAATAATCGAAGTTCCTTGGCAGTATAAAATGTGCTACATAACTGTCATACAGGAATTGGCTTAAACATAATTCAACATTTACTTGGAGTATTTCTGTGCCTTAAATGTATACTGCTTTCTGCATGCTGCTTTCTGCAAGATCCACTAAAATACATATGCAGCTGTGATAGTGACAGCTTGAGGTTGAGCAGATTGACATAAAAGTCAAATAAAAATGTTACACAGCTCTGTGAAGGGCATATGGAGGCGATTTAGATTTAAAAGCCATTTTACTTATATTAGGAGACATTTTCAAACATAGAGATAAATTTTTTATAATATTTAAAGATTTAATTAAGGACATACTGCAGTTCAAAATATTTCCAGGATACCAAATACAATGTGTAATATTTAATGTTTTATGTATTTTACCAAAAGTTTGTATTTCTCCTTTCTTTAAAAGTCTTTACCAAGGTATTCAAATATATTTACGCTCTCTAAATAACTTCAACTTCCTAAATCACAATACAAATGTGTTGACTATATTTTAATAAATATTATATGGTATAGCTATCTCCCTTTTAAACAGAAACTTTAACTAAATTTCCTTTACACAGGAAGATGCAATTAGAAATCTGTGTAAATCTTAAATCACATAGAAGTAAGATAACCAAGATCTAGTATTGCACCTATGTGGAGAATGTAAAGATGCCCATTTAAATTTCATATTGCTATATGTATTATGGTAATAATTATACTTGAAAACTGTCTCTTCTTCCTTCCTTTCTTCCTTCTTGCCTTCCTGTTTATTCTTTGACACGGAATAAACTATGGATTCACAGCATAGTTCAATTTTAATATTTGTTTACTTTACCTTTTTTCTCTATGCAATTTAAAATACAAGACAAAATTGCTTTTTCATTTCTTCACTGGGATCTCTAAAGTGAATTCATAATTTTATGTTCTACTTTTAAAATTATATGTCTTATTGTAAAGTGCTTATTAAATGCAAGTAAGAAGGTACAATTAAATAAAGATATCTTTTACTTTATGCAATGACAAATACCTTATTTATCATTTGATGACAGATCTGTATTTAAATGTACTTTTAACTGAAATATACACAGTTACATTGACTCATATCATTTGAAATATTATTGCAAACTTTTTTGCTTAGTTTTCTGAATACTCCTCATGTCAATAAATGGATATTATCCTCTCTGTTTAATGTGTGCATAACTTTGTTTTATGACTGCTCCATAGATACTGCAAGTAAAGTCTTGACGTTGGAAGTTTAGTGGGTGCTTGAATGCTTACTATTATCAACAATTCTCAAATTAAGATGCATACTTAGATGTTCTGAAACATTTTTATTTTAATAATATGAAACTTCATAAATGGAATCTTTATATGACAAGCACATACATTTTCCTGCATGTCTTAGAAAGTTGTCTAAAAGGAATATTGTATCAATTTGTAGTTTAAAATTTGCCTTTATGTATGGCTTATATTTCTTTGTCTAATTTTGTTTAGTTCCTTTTTATCATTTGGCTGCTGTTTGAACCACCTTGCTATTTTCAGTAAGACTGAAAATTACGTATTTGCATAACCTCATAGAATATATTTATGTTCCATTAAAATTGACTTGATTTTTTTGCAAATACGTGGAAAAAACATTGAAAGCTATTTAGACATCATCATTACTTCTAGTTTTTATGTTTAAATTGTTTTAGACTAGCAAGAATCTGCAAAAGTACCCTTGAGTACATATCACCCTATGGCTTCCAACACTTACAATTTATCTAATTTTTGTTTATTTGCCTCTGTTTGTGCTTTGTACTCCAGGTTAAACCACTTTTTCTTCTTTCTTTTTATTATTTTGAATCAAAATACTGATAGAAAATTTGAATACAGTATAGTAAAGGAGAAGTTATTTAGCTGCTTCTTGCTTCAGGTCTTTACTGGTAAAATTGAGGCGACAGTTTCACCTCACATACAGGGTGTTACTCACAAATAATCCTCATACTCAAAGATGTAAGATGGTGCCTGTAGTGCAGTATTATATGCTTATCTACCATTGATTTTTAAATTTAATTCATAGTTTTGTGACAGCCTTACATAGGTACTTAATTCTGTCTGTTAACCTAATAGTAGCTTTAAGTCAGAAGCTGTGCTTTTAACTATCCAATATTTTGAAAATGCATTTTATATGTTTAAAAACAGCATTGTATTCACTGCTTCTTTTCATTATAAAATGTTCTACAATTTTCAGAAATATAGAGCAAAATATTTACGCTTGTTTTATTTCAATAATGGAGAGAAAGAGAGAGAGACAGAAACAGAAACAGAGAGACAGAGACAGAGGAGAGAGAGAGAATGTATGCTGGGAGGGCTGTGAAGAGCTAAGGTTTAAGGAATTGATCTGCATAGTTGTGAAGGTACAGTGCCAAAATCTTCAGGGTAGAGAAGCCAACTAGAAACCCAGAGTCAATTAGAAGTGTGGGTCCAGTGTAGAATTCCTTTTTTTCTGGGACAAGTTCAGTCTTTTATTATGTGATCAGCAGCATGAAAGATACCTGTCTACCTTATGGAGTTCAAGTTGCTTAATTTCCGACGATTTCGATGTTATTTTCATCAGAACTGGAGATTCTCATTCTTTTGCACTTTGTGAATTGAAGAAGCAGCCCCAGAGTGCCAGGCCTTTGGTTCTGAACTGAGAATTACAACGTTGGTTTCTCAGATCCTATGGCTTTGAAGCTTGAACTGAGCCTCACTACAAGCTCTCCTGACTCTACAGCTTGCAGAGGGCATACTGTGGGACGTGACTGTTCCCAGAATCCCATACACCAATATCCTTAATCTCATTTTATCTCTTGAGTCATCTGTCTATCATACTGATTTTGTCTCTTTGCAGAACCCTGACTAATACAGCAACTAGTGTCTTTGGGGTAGATTGCTTAGAGAATTCCAAGGACCGACCGGAGTAAATTATAGAAGAATTCCATGACATTTTGATTATTGTAGCTTGATATATAGTCCTGTCCTTGAAATAGTTATAGGTAACAAAAGAAATCATTAAAAAGTAAATACATCTGAGTGCGTCTACAAGTACTAGGAAAATATTAAAACGTTCTGATGGATGAATCTGGTCAAAATAAACAGAAGCGATTATTGCATATTCAAAATCTAGCAGTTTTCATTTTATTTCCAGTATGGGTATCTATAATTGCACTGTTTTATTTTAAATTATTTAAAATTGATATTAATAACAATGTTATTTAAAAGCCGGGCATGGTGGCGCACGCCTTTAATCCCAGCACTCGGGAGGCTGAGGTAGGTGGAGCGTTGTGAGTTTGAGGTCTGCTTGGGTTGCAACGCGAGCGCAAGGCCGGTCTGTGCTACATAGTGCGACCCTGCCTCAAAAAAACCACGGCTGGAGTTTGGCTCAATGGCTTCAGCACCTGCCTGACTGGTGCGAAGTTGTGAGTTTGATCCCTGGTGCCACCAAAACAAACAAACAAGCAAACAAAAAAACCAAAAAAAAAAAAAAAAAAAAAAAAAAAAAAAAAAAAAAAAAAAGCCAATGTTATTTAAAATCATTATCAAAATTATTACCTATGCTTCTTGCATTGCTTTGATTTATATATTAACTTCTCTAATATTTCAGAGATTTATCTAGGTCTTCATGTACATAAATGGTTGTTTTTTCTTAACATGTACTACTTTATGAAACACAAGAATTGCCATTTGTTTGATTATTTAACCCTTGATAATCATCTGGATTGCTTTCAGATTTGATATGGATAAAGTTACTACACACATTTATGTGCAAGGTATTGTTTGAACTTAAGTCTTTGTTGTATGGACTTTTATTCATGAATTAAATTGGTGGGTTTAGAGCAGTTATGGGAATGTAAAACACTGCCACAATATCTTCCAGAGTGGATCTATCACTTTATGTTTCTATCGTCAGTGTATGAGTGATACAGAGTCTCTCCATTTTCTCTGGAATTTGGTATATCAGACTGCATCTCTAATTTCATTTCCCTAATGGCTAATATTTTGGAACATTTTTATGTCCATATTTGCATCTCTACGTTTATAACAATGAAATAAATTTTCAAATATTTCCTATTTTTAATCAATTATTTTTCATACTATAGTTAAAATGCACATAATGTAAAACTTACCAGTAATGAAACTTAGTGCATTTAAAATGCTCGATTTCACCACTATTTGTCTCAAAACAATTTCAGTAGGCCCTTTAAACATTAAAAAATTAAGGCCCACTCCTTTTTCTCCCTATTCGCTGGCCAGCACTAATCTGCTTTCTGTCTTTATGGATTTGCTCTTCTAGATATTTGACATAAATGAAATATAGAATATTTGGCTTTTTGTCCAGTTTCTTTCACTTTGATATTGTTGTCAAGTTTCATCATATTGTAGCATATATTATCACATTACAACTTGTGACAGCTGAAAAATGTTCCATTATATCATGATACCACGTTGTATTTTTGGCGATTGCGTATTCATTTCTAATATTTAAAAATACAGCTGATTTTTCTATCTTTATCTCATGTCCCATGGTCTTATTAAAATCATTAATTTAAAAGATTTTTTTCTTCCTTCAAAGTTATTTTGCTACATACTGTGCAACAGTCGTTTGAGAAGAGATTTATTTGTTCTAATTTGTATTTTTGTGTGTGTGTGTTTCAGTGATAACTAGAACATCTGATCCTATGTTTTATAGCTGATAAAAAACAATGGGAATAAATTTTCAGATAAGGAACACAGATAAACTCTAGAGATGTGTCCATTTTTCTCATAGTCAACAGCAAAGTGCTCTGTGTTTACAATGCTATCAAAATTGTTCTTCCCATCATAAAATAAAGACTAAAAACTAAATTTTACTAAGCTTAACTCAGCTTAATTAAAGAAAAAATTTCCAAAAATGTATTATGTTCTACTATATTAACAGTTGACATAGAAAAATTTCATGGTCCTGTCAATTGATAGAGAAAAAACATTTAACAAAGTCAAGCAGTCACATATGTGTAAAAGAATCTTGAAATATGGGAAATACAGAGAAACTTGTTCAATTTGATTTTTACAATTACAAAAAAATTATAACTAGCATTGTATTTGAATTTGCTCTTGCTGCTTGCAGCCACCATGAATGGCTGCCCCTCAGCCATGTCACCCTGCTTAGGAGCCAGCTAAATATGGACTGAAACCTCCAAAAAACTGTAAGATAAATAAACCTTTCTATCCTTCATTTTGGGCATCAGGTATTTTGTCTCAACAACCAGAGAAAAGTAACCAAGACATTGCTTATGTAAACCGATTTGAAGGGTTTCTTGTAGCTAGCACGCATGTTTCTAAGCCACTTTGTCAGTGTCTTTGTCAGTGTTTTTTATTGGTGGTATTAAGGTCATTTGCCTGTAATTTAATTATCAATAAATTAAGAACCAAGTCTGAGATTTTTTGTTTCTTCATTGTATTTTTCTCTGTCTATTTTTCCTGTTTGTAGACGTGTGTGTGTGTGCGTGCGTGTGTGTGTGTGTGTGTGTGTGTGTGTGTGTGTGTATGACAGGGTCTTACTATGTTGGTCATGCTGTATAGGTCAAATTCACTGTAGGACCAATGTTGTGATGCTTCTGTTTCAACCTGCTTCCTTACTGCTGGGATCATAGGTGTGTGCCACTGTGCTTCTTTCTACATATAGAATATTATATGGAATGTTATTTTGATTTATCTAGAGTATTTTCAAGTATTTAGCTTTCATTGCTTTGTCAGTGGTGAGTCTGCACATTACATTATATATATGTATAAATTATCAAAGCTTAGTGTTGTAGTTATATGCTCAGTTGGAGTGCAGTATTGAAACTGTACTTTTCTCTACTATCCTTTTACATTCCCCTATTTATTATATATATATAAAAATACCAATGATGGCAAATCTTTTGAACTTTCATTGTTTACAAGCAGTCCACTGTAACACAAGAGCGATAGGTTCACCATCACTGATATTAACTGTACACAATTTTCAGATCAGATACTGTTATAGTTTTGACTCAGCCATCAAACATAATTTAAAAATTAATGAGAAGAAAAATGAATTTGCTCATTTTTTGCGCCATATTTTTTCTTTAAGAGGTTCAAAATTTTCTCTCTTTATTTTTCCTTTTGTAATACAACTTTCTAAGCTATTTTGGGGAGTAGCAATTTGATCTTCTACACGGAGAGGGCCATTTATTTTTTCTATGTTCACCTAGATTAATTTTGGTTTATCAAGCATGAAGTTTACAAAGCTTTTATGTCTAAAGTTTTATGTTCTTTGGAACATTTGAGAGGCTTTCAGTCATAATTTTTTGGAGTATTTTTGTAAGCTTCTCCCTGTCCCTCAGAGAATCTAATGAAAAAAAAAATAGAATTCTCTCATCCTTTCACAGGTACTTGAAATGAGTTTTAAAAATGTATTATTTCTTTTTTGCACTGGGAAGTTTTTATTATTTTATCTTCAAGTTTTTTGATTGCTCCCTCTTTTCCTTCAGCATTATTGCTGAATTGATCTACTGAGTTTTTATTTTAATTCAGTTACTAACATTGGTTTTTAATTTCTCATTTGTTCTTCATATATTTTATATATTTGATGAGATTTTCAATTTACTAGTTGATAATTTCTGTGTTTTCCATTTGTAAATCCAAATTATCATCAAAACATTTTTAGGAAGCCTTCATTACAATTTTCATTAGGTAATTCCACAAATTCCTAGTGTCATGTTAGCAACTATCTTTTTATTTATTTACTAATTTATTCACTTACTTACTATAAATATAATATTTTTCTGGTACTAGATGTGACAAGTGACTTTTTTCTTGAAAGTTGACCATTTGCTATGGAACGCTGAATCACATTTAAAGTGGCGTTTAATTTTTTATCTTTGGTGTGGCTCTGCAGAATAAATGAACTAGGTGAGTATAATTTCACTACTTGCAAATGGGAGTAGAAGTCCAGCTACCTCCTCAATGTCTTCCATTTTTGAGAAGAAGCATTTCTTCATTAATGCTAAAAGATGCTTGCAGATTCCTCTCCCACCTGGTCTCCTTTAGAAGTGAGGCTTTTGGAGAGTAGTTGATCATTGGGGTGCTCACAGCTCACAGTGTTGTTAGAAGCTGAGATTTGGAAAGAAGAGGTTGGTCACTAAGGGAGTACAGGGCTTTAGGGTTTTGTTGTTGTTGCTCTTTGTTTGTTTTGTTTTGCTTTTTTCTGGAGTCTGATAAAAATAGAGTGGTTACTGTATTACCTTACTGGGTGACCTCTTTAAATCATTTGTCTAAAGAAAATATGCTTTTTACTAGGCTTTCTTTGTCTGTGTCTGTTGGAATTTTTAAAGTTGGTGGATGCACTTTAAAATAAGAAAATGCAGGGAACTCATCACTGGGAAAGTTCTTATTTTTTGAGAAACCATTATGAACTTTTCCTCTTTCTGCCTCTTTCAGGACCTTTCCCTGAGTGTCCCATATAAAATATTTAGGAATTTTAGTTTGATTTTGGGAGCAGAATAGGGAAAATATGTCTGCTTCAATTTTTAGAAATAATAATTCATTCTTAAAAGCATTTAAGCTATACTTATTTGTCCTCTGTTCTTTATGTGATGGTCAGTCAGGTACAGCCATAAAAAGAGAAATGAGAGATTCAGAAAAGCAAAGTATTTTTTATAGTCACAGTTCCTAAGAACAGTAGGCATAGCACGGCAGGCAGGCCACAGGGAAAGCACCAGTGTTAGTTTTGTTCTGAAAGTACTGGTGCTAAGAGGCAGGATTGAGGAGAGAGGCCAGGCTGCTGCCTTTGGCGAAGTCCACGGGAATGACAAGGCAGCTCTCTGTGAAGAGTTTAGGATGGGCAAGTTTAGATAACTGCAGTGGACTCTATAGGAGTGGTCTTCAGTGCTTAGAGCCCAGCACTTGAATGACTGACACAAGAGTATTATCTCAGAATTCATAGACAAAAAAAAGGAGACGTATCTCTGAATCTACTGGTTTGCATGTTTCAAAGAGATACTTTCAGAAAAAATTCAGGTGTCTCCGAAAATTGCTTACTCCTGAAGGGACTGTTTGCCCCCAACTGGAAAGGTTTTGAAGATGTTGAAAATGTCCTAATATAAATAGAAGAAAGAACATAAACAATGTAATGCCATCCCTATTGCTAGGGTTTATTATATAATCAATATCATTAGAAATTAAACATGAGATGAAAGTCTAAAAATTCTATGATATCACATTTTATAAAAACTGCATAACACTGATAAAATTTATATAGGCATGCTAATTTTAAAAACAAAAACTTTTTCTTATTAAAAAGATCTTTATGAAAACATTTTCTAAAATAATAGTTATTTATAAGAATAATACCTTCACATATATTTTTATAACCCCATCATTTTTATTGTACATATTTGAGTTACAAAACATGATGTTGTAATATACATGTACCATAAATTGAGTACTAGGGTGAATAGAATTAACTCATCTCTTATTAACTTTTATAGCTACATTTTATAATATTTTGTAAGTCCGCCTAACATCTACTCTCTTAACATGTTTCAAGTACACAGTATAATAGTATTAATTGTAGTCCTCATGCTGGACATTAAATTTCTACCTTTATTCATTGTACATAACTACTGTTTTGTATCATTTGACGTACATTTTCCCATTTTCTTCCCCTGGTCTTTTCTGTAACCTCCATTCCACTCTCTATTTTGATATTCAACTCTTTTTAGATTCTACATATAAGTCAGACCAGATAGCAATTTTTACCTATGTCTGACTTAATTTCACTCAGAATATTTTCCCCCAGACCAACTCATGCTTTCCTATCGGTTTCCGCTTTGATGAAGACCGAATACCGTTCCATTGTGTGCATGCATCACTTCATCTTTATTTGTCCACCTGCAGAGACATTTAGGTTGTTGCCATACCTTAGCTGCTATAAATAATTCTACACTGACCCTGAAAGCACAGATATTCTACAAGGGGTTGATTTCAATTTCTTTGACCATAAACTCATAAAAAGGATTTTTGGGTCATATGGCTGTTCTCATTCCAAACTTTGAGGAATCTTCATCCTGTTTTCCAGAACAGATATACTAATTTACATTCCCATTCACAATGTATAAGAGCTGCCTTTTCTCCATACACTCACCAAGGAAATTCATTTAGCTGTTATTTAATAAAACAGAAGTTTATTCTTGTATTAGTTTCTACATTTCATATGATGTTATTCATTTTTGACTGAAACATAAAGAATTGGATTCACATAGACATATAATTCAAAAGAAGTACTAGTGAATGTTTAAGATAATTTAACAATTATACTTTGATACTACATTGAAACTCAACAAATTATAGTCTCTTCAAGATAGTTTCAAATTGAAATCGAAATCATATTCATAATTTCTTAGTATTTAGCCACACTTAAATCTATTGATCTTCTTTGCATTATGAATGGATGTTTTACACATGCATAATTCTCTATTATTATGAATTCATCATTTGGAAGATATTAAATTATTGCTATTGCAGATCTTCCAAATATTGCTGTATTGCATGATATAATATAAAAATTAACATTATTAATAACATCAAACTCTTCGTAAAAGATTATTTTTGAAAAGTTATTTAGTTCTTCCTTCTGGATATGTTTTCTAGAATGCTTCAGTGTGAAAGCTCAAATTTTATCACTGGAACTAAACAGTCAGGTTTGTTTTCCTCCTCTGAACTGATAATTTCCCTTCAAGCGTTTTGGGGAATATGTTTGCTTAAGGCCTGAATTTGAATTCCATAGTAAGCCTGTCAGTTATTTTAAGTGGAAGTGGCATTTTATGAAACAAATCAGCTAATTCAATTGGTCAATCAAATCATCATGCAAATGCTTTTGCCTTCAAGAGAAGGATTTTACTGCCAGTGATATTATTTAAAAAGATGCTAACCAAAGGCTCAAGATATGAGAATGTTATTTATTTTGCTGTTTCATCAAAACATAATTAGAGTGAATACTTTGTGCATGACATTTTAAGAACAGTAACTTCTAGTATGCATAGATGACAATCTTTTGATTTGTCCTAAATAACTATCAATTGTTCCCACCACTGTTTTTGCCCCAGGTGTTCAAAAATTAACATACTAAATATGAAAACGATATTATTACTACATTAAAAGTATCCTTAATTAGGTTGGACCTTGAAGTCTCTAAATGCATGTCTCATACTCACAGGGGCCAAGGAATTCACTTTCAGAACAGCTAGTTCACATTGTCGCCTATCCACGAACTCCACTCTGAGCTCGGTTTATCAGTGACTACACCCACCAACAGAACAGCTCCAACAGATGTCACCAGTCACCTCTCTCCACACCTTCTCATATCACAGTCTTTGCTACAAACATAGCAGAGAGTCAAAATAATTCGTATGTACAAAGTTAAGCTCTCTATTACATTCGCTGTTACAAAGATGGTCATAGGAGGCTTGGCTCCCAAAAAATCAGTAATTGAAAAGATCAGAGATTGAACCTGACATTATGCAATGGTCTATTTTTCACCATAATTCATCAAAAATAGGAGTTTGGACTCAAGGAAGGAAGTAAGCACTGGATTTCACCTTAATCAATATCTAAGTGCAAAAAAAGAAAAACGAGAACCATGATGAGAGTGATTGATCATGTGACCAAAACCTCAATCCTGGCCAGGACTTCTCAACTATGATTTCACATTTGAACCTACAATGTTGTCCTGCATGTTGCAGAGGGATATTTAGTCAAAATATTGCGGGCCAGGGGTTTAGCTCAGCAGCATAAGTGCCTGCCTAGCAAGTGTGAGGTCATGAGTTAGAAACCAGGTACAAAAAAAAAAAAAAAAAAAAAAAAGAATATTTCTCTACTAACTTACAGGGGAAAGTTAAAAGTGCTGTGAACAGTGTGCTTTATCTTTGGGTACCTAGGAAGAAACAGAGGCTGTCTTCAGCTAAACTGAGTATACATTATGTAGTCCAGTTTTGGATATAATTGTTGATTGTTATCACTTAAGGAGTCATTTACTATGTCTAACTTGTCATCTGTCAGAGTCTATGACTGTCACTCAGAATTTGTTAATTGCTTAGCAATACATTTTCTATGAACTACTCTATTACAAATAAAAAGATCCTTTTTTCTCATTTTCTGTGATGTTTTGAAAATTCTGGGTAGATGTCTTTGGAAATACATATTTAAGCCTTATTCATGTCTCCTTAATTCATTTTCTTCTGCAGTAAATAATTTCCAGAGACAGTGATATTATTTTCCTACTCTTATTTAGGGAATTTACATTTACTTCTTCTACTTTTGTTAAACTACAGTCAAATTGTGTTTATTTCACTACTTTACTCACTTGCCATTTAGTTCTCCAATACTGAGCTTCAGTCTATATTTACTAGCTTGAACACGGTCACTCTCAATTTCTGATATTTGTCATATTAAACACATTTCTACTGGGATGAAAGATGGCAATCAATAAAAAGCAATAGACCTAAGGAATGAGGGTGGTCATTCATTATATTACTTTATAAAGACATCACTTTTATGGGAGAAAATAAGTATTCAGGACAGAAAATACTCCAGCTTTATCTTTCAATATTAGATTTTGATGTGAGTGATAGATTAGAAAGCGAATCTTTGGATTTAATAATTATGGTTAGTTACATAAAAGAAAATAGTGAAAAATCTTTCCATCTGAATTGTGAAAGAATTTGGGAATCCAGTAAATTTTAACCATGGATCAATCAGAATTAAGAGGAGAAAATTCTCATGCTTACTTATTCAGTTAACAAAAATACATTTATTGCATGAATTTATTATGGACTTGTAAAATTCTGTATTAGACATTCCACAAAAAAAATCATAGGTGTTTAATTTCATATGTCAAACTCCATTTCTGCAAAGCATACTGACTTTTCATCAAATCATATTCTGATGCTTTTTTTTCCTTGGTATAGCATATATTTTGATAATTGGTATAGCATATATTTTGATAATTTAGTTTTATGTATACATAATAATCTCATGGCAGCATGCTATCATTTTCCCATGAAGTTTTAATATTTCATTTTTGTTACACAAGTTAATTTTAATCTCAAAGAATGTATGTCTTATTGGTATATTTGCTTTATTTTACTTTGTCATTATCTGATAAGAAGATTAAATATGTACTATACATTTATCTACACAATTATGTCTCTTGTAGTTTTCATCCCTCTGAAAAGAAAATAATTTTCTTTCAAGCATTATTTTCCTTCTGGCTAAATAGCTTCCTTGAAGATTTCCTATAGTATTTACGGTGACAAATTCTGTCAGCAGAAAATGTCTATCTGAGAAAATATTCATTTCACATTAATACATAATAATAGTTATGCTGGGTATATATTTTTTCATTGGCAGTGTTTAAAATTTATTTAAATTAATTTTATTGGTGCATTTTAGATATACATAATAACTGATCATAGGGAGTTTGTACTTTTTTTTTTTTGGTACTGAGAATCGAACTCAGGACGTTGCACTTGCCCCACAGGTGCTTATGGCTCTGACCTATATCCCCAGTTCACTGGCAGCTTTAACCCACTGTTACTTTCATTTGTTAGAGACTGTTTTTAGGTTTACTTTGTGTCTGATGCTATGTTTGCTATCATTTTTGCTGCTCTCTAAATAATATATCTTTTCTTTTCCTACCTGCTGTTAATTTTGTCTCCTTTCACTGTATTTCAACAATTGATATATGCAGTGTATTCATCTGCTTTTTCTCATGTCTCTCTCTTTTTAAAAAAATCGTTAAAATTTTTGAGTATTTGTTTCTAGACATCATTTATTTGAGGGATTTTGCATATATTTCCACCACCTTGCCCATATATTCTACATATTTATTTCCACATTGCCCATATTTTCTACATATTTCTATTACTGAATTGTTTCTGCTCATGGTTCTTATTTTCTCACTTCATTAAATGTTTTGCAGTTTTCAAACAAATGTGGCACACTGAGAAGTTTATATATCACAGTACTAGAATTTCTTCTATAATTGTAAGTACTATTGCACTTTATAACTGATTGTTACATGAAAATAGCTCATAATTTGGGACTTTAGAGTCATTTTTTATTCAAGAACAGAACTAGTGTGCAGTCCAGAGCTCACTTGGCCCCATGACTCACTGCTCTGTGTTACTGTGCCCTGCAGACTCTAGCTATCCTTTACACAGCAATTCCACCAGGTTCTGCTTAAGTGCTAGTTTTTTTGTTTCTTTTTTTTTTCTGGCTCTGTGGTGTGGTAATTCTCTCAGGGTAGGGAACCAGAAGTGATCATGAAGCACATTTTAATTTCATTCTTTCAGCAGTTGCTGTTCCTTGCATGCTAGTCAATAATCTGAAAATCATTCATTTGTCTCTGTGTTTTGTTAGGTTTTGACAAAGTATACAGGTTTTGACAAAGTATACAGTAAAATACTTGAAGATTAGGCAGGTCCAGATCAGCCTAAAGTAGGTAGAAGCTAAACCCTTCAAAATTTTATCTTGTTTCTTTTACTTTTAACATTTAAAGCATAACCACACACTTCCCTCACATTCAGTTTTTAAGAAACACACACATAAAATATGAACAGTAAATGCATTTGCTTTTTCAGTAATTCATATAATTAATAAATTCTGACCCTCACCTTAGAGAATAACTTAAAGGCAAACATAATAAGTTGTCATAAATCTACATATTTGAGGTGAGTTTGTGTTAAACATGTTTGTATTTTTTTGAAATATTAAATACAATCTAGCATAATAAAAATCTGGCTATATTTATTCATTTCCTGTATTGAATTTCAGATGCAATTTACCTCTTCAAGAAATGGATATAGAACTTAGAAAAAATTCTTACGAAGAATTTCCAGGTAAGTGTTTTGGTTGGATCCTGTGTCCCCCCAAGTCCTCATGTAATTTGGATTGGGCTGAGTCTGGTGTTCATGATTGGTTTGTTGTGTAGCACTAGGATTTGTGATGTGAATGCTGTGCCCACCCAGGTGTAGAGCCAACTTACAGTGTAAGGGTGAGAGGAATGCACGTCTTTCATTCTTTTTCTCTCTTGGCAGCACACCTTGCTGTTTGGCAGCTGCCATGAATGGCTGCTCTGCCAAACCATGCTGCCTTGGAGCCAACTAAGTGTGGACTGGAACTCCCGAGAACTGTAAGAAATAAACCTTTCTTTCCCTAATTTTGGGCTTCAAGTATTCTGTCTCAGCAATGAGTGAAAAGTAACTAAGACAGAATTTGGTACCAGGAGTGGGGTCATTGCTGTGGGTAAACCTGACCATGTGGTTCAAGAGCTTTTGGGAATGGCTTATGGGAAGAGTTTGGAAAGGTTTGGAGATGTTGCCTGAATGCATAGAGCTGGAACAGCTGTTCTGTTGGGGAGATTCTGGTCAGAGCTCAGAAGACCAGAAGACTGATAGAAAGCCTGCCAGTAAAGACGAGGCTCAGGAGGTTTCTGCTGGGAAGAAGGACTGTATTGGTTGTTGGACTCCACGTGATGTATGTTATGGCTTGGTAGGAAGTTTTTTGCATTCTGCCTGTGCCTCGAGACTCTGCCTGAGACTGAGATTAAGGGTGAAGGATTGGTTAGTCTAGAAAAAGAAATTACAGGGCAGCTAAGTGTTGAAATGGTGGCCTGGCTACTGTTGGGGGCTCTTAGCCAAACTTAAGTTGGGAATCAAGGTCAAAGAGCCCAGTGTGGTGATTTAAAACTTTGTGAGTTTGGCCAGAAAGCTGTGGACTGTAAAGATAGAAATGAGACCTTGATTGCTGAGAAGGAACAAGGAAATAAAAATGATGGCCTGTGGGAATTCTGGGAAGCAGTGGGCTTCCACCCTTTGCAGCCTCAGGCCTTCAAAAGTGAAAGAGTTTGCTTGGAGGAAAAAGCTGCAGACTGCCATGTTCTGAAGTGGTGATGGCGGCCACAGGAGGTTTCAAAATGGAGGCAGATGCACCTGGTTTCAAAATGGTGGGAGCCATACCAGATTCCAAAATGGTGGCTGCATAGAGAAGATTTTCCTCACAATCAGGTTCAGAGAGCTCAGCGATCCAGGCTGTTGACCCCTATAACCAAGAGAGAGGAAAGCCTGGCTACTGCTCCAGCTGGCCGCTTACCTTGGTGGCATACATGTGGTGCTGGTTTTAGGTGCAAGGAAGAGGCACAGATTCTAAGGCTGAGGCAGCTTCCACCCCACCTGCAGAAGGCAATGTGTAAAGATGTAAGGGTGAAGCCAAGGAACATGGATCATCCAAGGAAAGCTATGGAAGTTAACACCACTGAAAGTGCCATTGGGGTGGAATCGCTGAAGCCTTTTAGAGCTTGCAATCAGATTGCTTCAGATGCTGAGCAGAGAACTCCAGGACTTAATGTTTGCTGTGTTGGATTTTGGACTTGCTTTGGTTCCAATGCTTTGTATTCCCCTGTTTGTAACTTTTGAAATGGTACTGTTTATCTTGTGTCTTTATATGTTAGAAGGGTTTAACTTCATTTTCATTTGTATAGGGGGTTACAATTAAGAGTTTGCCATAGGTCTCAGAGGAGATTTTGGACTTGGACTTTTCAGCAATGCTGAAACTTTTGGGACTTTAGCAACTCTTGGAGATGGACTAAATGCCTTTTGTATAAAGGATATACATGAGTCCTTGGGGGTTCAGGGGTAGAATGTATTGGTTGTGTCCCCCCCCAAGTTCTCACATAATTTGGATTGGACTGAGTCTGGTGTTCATGATTGGTTTGTTGTCTAGTGCTGGTATTGGTGATGTGAGTGCTGCACCTGCCCAGGTATGGAGCTGACATACAGTGTAATGGCGAGAGGAATGTGTATGTTCCATTCTCTTTCTCTTTTGGCAGCACGCCTTGCTGTTTGGCAGCCACTATGAATGGCTGCCCCACCACACCATACTGTCTTAGAGCCAACTAAGTATGAACTGGAACTCCCAAGAACTGTAAGAAATAAACCTTTCCTTCCCTAATTTTGGGCTTCAGGTATTCTGTCTCAGCAATGAGAGAAAAGACAGTAAGCTTCGTTTTATCTATTTCATCATTTCTCAAAAGGAAAAATGATGAATTATATAGTGAATGTAAGTTATCTTCAGTCAAAATGTAAAATAATATGAAGGCTCTCTTGAATCATGAAATATTACCAAATAGCACATTAATGTCATGACCCAATCTCTACAATTGCTCTTAGAATATTCTGTGAATTTATTGGTTTTACCTACTCAAATTTTATTAAACATTCAACCTAAGTTTTTTCTTCTATGTTTTACATTGTAATTAAATGAAGTTACTAAATATATGAGATATTTTAAAAATAAATGATAATATTAGCTACTTAACTAAATTCTTTCTGCTTTCAAACTCAGTCTTATAGAATTCAATGTATAATTTGTATTTATTAAAATATGAAAAGTCCTTAATTAAAATGTACTAACCAGAGATATTTTTAATTGACAATCAATATTTGTATATGTATTTTGAAATGCTATTTTTGCTAATAATGAGTAAGAAGTCACAGATCACCATAGTAATGTTTCTTTTCAAAAAACCTTCCAAAAATTTAATGTATATTTTGAAAACTTTTCATATGTCAGAGAAAGGAGACTGCCATGCCAATGATATTTTCACTTCATTAAAAGAGATTTGATAAAATTCATATTTGGAAAAAACCTTGGAAATGAAATCTATAGCCTTCGTTTGGTAAATTAGGATACAGAATCTCAGGTATAAAAGGATTTGGAAAAGTAAATGACTATTTCAATAGCCATGATTTTGTATCATGATTTATCTTAATATTCAAAATAATTTTAGTATGTGTCAAGCAGATCTACAGAAGAGTATACTCAACATATGGTTAAATCTGAAAAGCAATCAGGCACAATCATCTCTATTTGGTCTTTTTCTGTTTTGAATTTTAGATATAATTTACCTCTATGAGAGGGCAAAAGCCTACTTTTCTTACTATCACTGCTATTTGAATGCCCCATAGAGATAGACTTGAGTTATTTGTGGGAAAATGGATGTACATTGAGTCCATAATGTTAAGTGAAATAAATCAGACATATAAGCTTAGATATCACAAGGTTTCTATTATATAAAAACCAAAACTATAAATAAAGACCAAAATAAAAGATACATGATAGGAAGTCAAGAAACAGATCTTTCTCAAATGGGAAGAGGATCCAAAGATGGAAGGAGATGGAGGGAAGGGGTGAAAAAAGGAATTGAGATGTGTTATGTACATGTGCCAACTCCACACAATGAATGTGAATGTGCACTGCAAACATGGAGGAATAAAAAATTCAGGTAAGAAATAAAGAATCCCACTTTTTTATAGTACCCTTGAAAAAAAATCACCCAAGCACTCACTGGTAGGAAGAAGAACTTTAGGGTCTAAGCAACTAAAGATAGCTAAGGACTTCAGGTTTGAGTGGTGGGGAAAAAATTCTTAAATAAGCCCCTGCTGGCTTTGGACTATGCTCTGAGTCAGACATTGAGGAAGTTTGGATTATGCAAGGGTCTCAAAAACTGTATCTGGCTTCTAGAGATCCATGAAACATTTTTTTTTAATTTTGGTGCATTTCATTTTGTAAATCATTACCAAATAAATTTTGCCTTAAAGTCTGCTTAAGAAGCAGCAGACACAGTGGAAAATAGACAAGGTTTGGGACTAGTCCAAAATAAATTATTCCAAAACACTTAAAAATTATCTATTGTGATGAGACTTTTTAAATTGCACATAAAAAAGACATGCTTTTAAATAATAGATATTTTTATTGCCTCACATATGCTGATGCCTGCAAGGAGGGAGGAGCCAACATGAGTTAACGTCTAAGCTTGGTGAAGTTCTCAAGGATCTGCTTCTGTCTTTTTCATTCTGCCTTCTCAGCACTTTTTTTTTCCAGCTCAGTTATTGTCACTAGATGGTCATACAATGTTGGAGACCACTATGAAGCAGCTCTGAGCAGGATTTAGAATTAACTAATTGGCCTTCTAGGTTTATCTGTGAGTCTGTCCTAGGCCTAGGCCCCTTGCCTGGCGATGGGAGCTGATTCATAGTAAGTGAACCTCTATGAATCACTGGTCTTGGATGAGGCCTGTAGTGGCCTGTGAGGCCAGAGATATCTCAAAGGGCAAGATAAGGCCACATCTGAGGACTCCTGGCTCCAATCCAATTAGCAGATAGAGACTGCAGCTGCAGGCATCTCACACCTGCAGGTATCTCAATCCCACCATAAATGTCATCATGGAGATAAGATGGTTCTTCTAAATTGGCATAATTTACTACTTGGAGAAGTCCTTAAGTAACTCCCAAAGTCCTGCTCATTTCCCAAGTTTTCCTCAGTATCTCCTCTCTTTGTTTAGAATGGAAATAAATACAGGTTGCACAGAGAAGCTATTTGTCTTAGCCCTCAACTTAGCCTCAGAATCAAGAACTCTGCAGAGGGTTTTGATCCTCCTGGAGCCCTAAAATCATACCATTTGTCTCATTTACTTATGCCTTTGCCATACACTCGTTTTGGAGATTAGGGCTCTAGGCCAGGTCCCTGATAATACAATATTTAGGCAGTTTATCTTCATTTACTGTGGCCTGGATGTTAGGATGAAGATAGACCTCTCCCAACACAGTATTTTATGGTAAGAAAAACTCACCAAAAAAAAAAAAAAAAAAACTCCGAGGAGACATTTACTAAATTTTTATTGGTTGGATGACTTTAGAAGGTGTCTGTGAAATGGTTAAAGAGGCCACATGGACTGGTCAGGCTTTGTTCAAGCAGGGAAAAAGGAGAGAATGAAGCTCTGGAGGAAATAACTTGGGACACTGTGCTATCAGTTGTCTCAAGGATGTCATATATCTAGCACCATTTTAAAAATGAGAGAGAAGTTAGTTGGTGATATAAAATGAGTGCTTTAGGGTGCTAGCATTTAACTTTGTCTGAGAGTCAGAGTAGAAAGGAGAAGGATTTATTAAGCATAATTGTTTCCCTAAATATGAGACATAAGTATACAAAGACCTTCGCTGAAGTGAAATACTTCTCTTGCAAGTTGAATTTAATTGAGTTTCTATTAGCAAAGAAAAGGGTGGAGAATGGCTATTAGGAAAGATATCAATTTTATTCCACATTTGTCCTTTCAGAGTGATATATGCTCCACTATGCTGTGATGTGCCACCCAAATCCGCCTTTAGGAATGAAAGAATTATTTTCCCTGCTGTTGCAGGTGCTGCTAGCTGACATTACTTAACTGTCAGACCCCTCTGAGGGTTGTCTCAGCTGACAAGCTTTTTCTCACTTGACATCACACCCCTTTTCCGGGTTATTAATCTAATAACCCAATGATGCGGACAAAGGCCTGACCTTATCAGTGATCTCTGACTGTTGATTCTGTCACAAGAAGCAGTCGTATTGTGCTGGACAGCACCACAGTCTCTTGGCCCAGCCCTGGCTTTGTCCTCTCCCTTCCACAGGTAGTGATCCCAAGCACACACCGAAATCTAACTCTTGCATTTTGTGTATCACAGTGTTTGTTTCCCAGGTGAAACCTTGGGTGTTGCTTGCCGTCATATCAAGGTTAACTATGCATAAACATAAAACCGGTGTAGTGCTGTAATATCAAACTTGTTTGTGAAGATAATATCTATATATGCAAATGAATGGACAGAGTTAAAGACAGACATTTCACACCTAAAAATATGCTTGCCATGGACTGGAAATGTAAACATGCAAAGGAATGTATTAACTAATTTTGTCTTGGAAATTAGTATTTCTGATTTTATATCTCAATATTTTTCAAAGAATTTGTGCTCTGTTTATCATCATAAAGTAAATGTGTGCCAGAAGTAAAAATCTGTCTCTTGACACACTCATTCTATTATGTCCTTTTGTGAGAGAAGAAAAAAATTCTTCCAACCAGTGGGAGAAAATCATGACAATAAAAACATAACAAGAAAGAATATGTAGCAATAATTTTACATGTTAGAACTTCTTTGAGATATAAGATGCATTTGAATCTAAATTATTCTGCATATACAAAGTAACAGAAATCAGGTTTTTGACTTCCTGTAATTTAAGTTTATTAACACTATGATTTTATTTTCAGAATGATATGTATGTGCTTTTCAATTTCCATTCAGAAAAAACTGCTAAATTTTGTTGGAAATATAAAATATTCAAATTACAGAAACAGAAAATCATTCTCAAAAACTTATAATCATCATACCCAAATTCTCATCATCAGTTTGGTAAATACGTGTATTTGGAATGTAAATCAGAATGTGTAAATACACACACACACACACACACACACACACACATATATATATATATATATATATATATATATTAATGCTTCACTATTTTCTTAAACAATAGTTTGCAATAGGGTAAGTGGAACAAGTGACAGAGATATAACAAAATTGATTTTTGATTGATTTTCTACAAAAATAAAGATTTAAATAATATAATGAATAAATGCGTGATGATTATGTTAAAACAAGAATCATTACCCTGAGTGTCACATTTAAATTTAATTGATAAGAAATAGACAGAACCCACATTTCAATTTGCACATATTCTACCAGTTTTTGGACTCCATTGAAATGAAAACATGAGAATTTTATGCAGGATTAAGATGAGAAAAATGAGCTTTAAAAATGTCAAATAATTTTTTCAAGTCATGTAGTTCAAACTATAAACACACACACACACATACTTACACAATCTAACAAGTATTTTGACCTTAATGTTATGCTGTGAAGTGATATTTGAAAAATGTCCAACTAGGGACCAAAGATGAGCATGCTATGATATATATGTGCACCAGTTTCTCAAAATGAATGTAAATTATATGTATCACAAGTATATACCAGTAAAATTAAGAACAAAACAAAGAAAATAGCCATAAAATATATCAATTGTATATTACATGGTACAATGTATCCAATTATTACTCTTCGCTATTATTTCAACCAATTCTTTAAATAAAAGTGATTGATAAATTTTATGGTAATATTTTGAATACCACGCTTCTATAAAATTTAGAAATGTATATATTTCTCAAATGTTGATAGGAGGTGAAATCTAATCAACAGGTCTGTTTTCCTCATGCTCTTCCTCTCTTTCAAATTTCTTCTCCCACTTCATTTCTTGTGGCTTTATGAAAAATAGCATTAATCTGAACATGAGATCTCATGCATGCACACACACAGAGTCACACACTGCAGCAAAAACCATAAATAACCTAAAAAAATTCACCATAATTATTTTCAAATGGCAATTGTAGAAGTGTGCATTGGAGACCAAAAGAGAAATGAATATTGGAGGTAGTGGCATAAACTGACCTTCTTCAATGAGCACTGTTATTTTTGATTCCTGATTTTCTCTATTCCTTGCTTCTACATCTCATTTTTATTTTTAAATAGAAAAAGTTTCTTTCCTTTCACGTAAATTTCAGTATAGATTTTACAACAATATAATTATTGATCTTTGTATATAGTGGTGATGGCAAACCCTTTAGGACTTTCGTGCTACGAAGAGTGGACTACGACATGCATGCCGCAGGTTCACCACCGCTGTTACGCTCTCTCTCTGCTTACGTTTGTGTGCTCACTAATCCCAACTTTAATCAGTTATTTATTAATAAAATATGACTATTTTAAAAAGTAAATTTTAATCATCTTACTAGTAGTAATAAAGGAATGATATAAACCAGGTGTGGTGGTGCACACCTGTAAACCCAGCACTCAGGAGGCTGAAGCAGAAGGATCATTGCAAGTTTGAGACCAGTCTGAGCTACAAAGCAAGCTCAAGGCCAGCCTGAACCGCATAGTGAGATCCTGTCACATAAAAATAAAGCAAACAAAACAAAGCAAAACAAAAGGCAATGATGTAAAAACCCAAAAAATTCATAACAGAAGAACAAAATTCTTATCATTTTATATTCGTGGGTTTCTTAGGCAATACCATCAGGAAGACAAACAATTATGTATTTTGTCCACTACGTTATTGGTGTTAAAAATGAAGTAAATATGCGACCATTTACACTAATTATATATTTTTCTAAACTTAATTGAAGTTAGCAAAATTTCTAGAATTTCATAGATTGTCTATAATAAATGAAGTGTAGGTTAATCACTAGTATATGAAGGAAGAAGATCTTCAATGTAGCATAAGCTACTTTACGTAAATTTAACATTTGGAAATAATATATTTCACCGTAAATAGTGTACTTGCTCTACACTTCCAAAACATTATCTTTCAAAACTCTATGACCTATAGAAAATGTTAAGAAATTCAAATCTGACTATTTTATACCTCTGTAATTCTACAAATCTTGTTACATTCTTGGTGATATAGATGATTTTGTAATAAAATAGTAAGTACCATGAGCAGTAGATAACAAACCACATAAAAATGAGATTCAAATGAATTTCTGCTTCCTTTTTCTCTTATCCTACAGTAGCTAGATTATATTGTCATTTGCATCTATAGATGCATTTTGTGTTTTATGGATTTATGGAATAAATCACCCATTTTCAAGCCTTGTTAAATATCTGAACCACTCTGATTTGCTCACAATCTTACTTTCCTTCTTTTTATCTCTAGTGTGTGTGGGATCCTCATGTCCTGAAGAATGTCATTTACATATACTACGGAGTTGCCAGAAGTTATGTCTGACATAAGTAGCATCACCACCAGGCTCTTTATCTCTTGCTTTGTTTGCCATCACCTCCATTTAAATATGCACTTCTGGTAAACCAAATTTTGGTTTTCTATTATATGTCACAGTGGTAGCTGCCTCTTTCTGAGTATGCTTGATAAGAGGCTATCCTTGCATGAATTTGAAAAACAAGAGCAATAACAAATGAAAGATAAAGTGATACAAATTTTTTAGCAGAGGCAGGAATTTCTGCTCAAGTTCTCTTCCCTAGAAAGTCTTACTTATAACAGAATGGGCCTAATAAAAATCTGTTTTTTTAAAAAATATTTTTTATTTTGCAATGCAAGGATTGCAGGATATCAGATACTTACAACTATAAATACACATCTTCAAATTTATCTCAGAGTTCTACCATGGTATAGAGACACAGTTAAACCTAGAATGTACCCATTTGTCTCTCAAGAAGAAAACATTTTAATTTTTCTTTCTTTTACTTTAGGTTATACTTTCTACGTAGATTTATCCCTAGATATTTGTGCATTCATAGCCAGAATTTTGAAAGGTGGTATAGCTGACTAGCCCATAGGTAGCATCCGGTAGAAAAACAGGTTAACTAGGGCTAGACATAGAAGGTCATATCTCCCTCCCTGCATTCCTCTTTTATTCTTACTGTTTTTTGTCTAACATGAGGTGAGCAGTTTTCCTCTACTCAGGCCCCTGCACAATGTAATGGATCATGCAAGGAGAGAAACTACTAAAACATGAGCCAAAATAATCCTCTCTTACTTTAAATTGTGGATGCTCGGTACTGCATCAGTGATAAGAAAAGTGATTAAAACAGATTTTCATGCCAGGAAGTAAGCATGTTGTTATGATGTTACCTGACCACGTGGTTCTGGAGCCTTTGGAACCAAGCTTGAAAAATTTTGCAGATGCCAGCTGGAGAAGCAATCCTAGAATGCAGCAAGACAAGTTTGGTGGGAGATTCTGGTCAACTGATCCTAACTCCTAGTAGTTCATTCAGCTCTGAAGTCATCAATGGATTAATCCAGGTTTTAATATAACCCCACCATCCCTTTCCAAAAAGCTCCACCTCAGAACACATGAGTCTTTGGGGGTAACATTCAAGATCTAAAATACAAGACTTCAGGATAAAGAAAGATTAAATCCTTGTATCTACCTCAAAGCAAAAAAGGGAAAAGAAAAATATGTATAAATTTATTTTGCTTTTATGCTTCAGAATCATTAAAATAAAATGTATCTTACTACCTGATATTCATCAATGGCATCACATTATGAAAGAGCTATTAAAATAATATTGTATGTCCAAGAAGGTATGTATTCAAATTTATTGTGAGAAAAAAATTCTTAAAACACACTATTTTGCATTTCACAAAATAGAAACATTTTTTAAACAAATATTTAACTGTTAAATAGGTATGCCAAGAAAAATGTATTATTATAACTGAGAGTGGAAAATATGCAACTGGAAAAGTTTTAACTTATTGAAACTTGGTCTTCTTTTTTGATTAAATAGACTAACATCCAGAATTAAGAGTACTAATTAACTTTATTAAAAATCAATTCACATACTCAACTATGAAACAAGAGGACTGTTGTCATATCAACTATGACCTGTTAGCTTCAATATTTCTCTTTGTAATTTGACAAAAAACCAATGTCCCATTGGATTATTACTTATTCATTCAATTGCCTTATTCATAATAAAAATAATTTGAAAGCACCACTTGTCATTTTATTTGATGCTACTCATTTAACTTGTAGCACAACTTCTTGTCCTTTTTTTGCCTTTGTTCTTTTGAGACAGGGTCTGTCTTAGTTACTTTTCTGTCATTGCTGAGACAAAATACTTGATACCTAAAACGAAGGAAGAAAAAGTTTATTTAGCTTACAGTTTTGGAGGTTTTGGCAGACCCCAAGACTGGGTGACATGGCTAAGAGGTAGCCATTCATGGTGGCAGAGTGAGCAAGAGTGAGCAGGGTAAAAAGGGAAAAGCACGCCTCCTCCCCTCCCTTATATTGTACGCCGGCTCCCCACGCCTGATCAGGTGCACCACTCACACCTCCTATCTCAGTGCTAGACGATGAACCAATCACAAATGCCAGACTCAGCTGCCTCCATGACTGCATGAGGCTTTAGCCGGGACATTTAAACAAACCACAGCAGGGTCTCTTTATGCAGCTCAGGCTGACCTTGAGCTCAATTTATAACCCAGGCTGGTTTCGAACACACAATGATTCTCCTTCCTCAGCCTCCCGAGTGCAGGATTATAGGCAAACACAACTTCTTCTAAAGAAAATTAATTCATATGTCTACTGGGAGACTTCCTGATACGGACTCTGCCTGTGAATATTACTGACTATAAAAAATGTATGTTAGTTTATCCCTAACGCTCCAACACAGTCATGGTTGTGATCCTAAAAGAGTAATCGTATCATTCTTATAAAACCAGTACTGTAGAATCAAAGGAAATACGAATCAACTGTGAAATGAATTGTCTAAATAAATGCAAATAAATTGCAAATAAAGAACAACAGTTTTCTGTATTCTGTAATTTTCATAAACCCTTTACATATCTGACAACTTCAAGTAAAGCATTTTATTATTTTTTGAAGTTATAAGAAAGAACATTATATTTATTTTATTTTATTTTCATAATTGTATATGAACTAACAATATTTACCTTTCATTTAACTTCGTCAAATTCATGTAAATTGATAATGTTTACCTTCAAGAAGAAAACAGTTTCAGCAATTTGTAAATGCATTAAACATACTCACTGGTATACATCTTATTAGAGTCTGGTCTTAGAAAAAATTCTTAAAATCCTAAAGATTTGGAAGTTACCACATATCATCACTGTTTTGAAGAAAGTTTCCGAGAAAAACAGGAGTAGGTATGAGAAACATTAAAGAAAAACACATAGAAGAAATAAAAATAAGGAAAATAAATATCAAAATACAATGATGGGAATTATTACGAAAAATATTAAGTAACCAAAATAAGAAAAGAATAAAATATCAGATGGGAATATCATTTCAAGACTTTTGATTTAGAAGAGATGAAGAGAGAGAAGGGGGAAGTTGAGGTGAGGTAGGGGATTAAGAAAGATACACAAAGATGTAAAAACAGCAAAAGTAAAAATTAATGCAATGTTATAGAAGAATTGAATAAAACACAGAAAGTGTTGTTAAGGATAATAATATGTGTCGATTCAGTACTACATGCCAAGAAATAAATTTTACTTTAGTTTATTTAATATTTGCTACCAGGAAAGTTAACTAAGAAAATGAAAAAAGTTTTAAAACTTTGAGGAAAAGTGAAAGTAAAATCCAGTGTTGATAGAAGTCAAATGACTCATGATGTAATTACCTCGTCCAGTTAAATATACTCAGAAAGTACTTTTTTCTGAACACATTGCATTTAAAATAGCTTTAGAATTACAGAAGTTCAGCGTTTGGATATTCAAACTCTAAGATATAGCTATCACTGCTGATTACCTGTCAGAGATTATTGCTATTACCCATACAAAAACCATGTCACAATAACTCATATTATGTGAAAGATTAAATTTTAAAGGAAATAGAATTTCATTTTAATTCCCATGAAAGAAGGAAGTGTGTTTATATTTTCTACTGTCAGCATGAGACTGTGATACACAATAATTATAATTATTTTAGGAAGCTGGAACATATACATGTCACATCTGGTCATTTTATTCCTCTTTGCCCTCCACCCTTGTTCCCTCTTCCTCTGAATCCCCTTCCATCTCCACACAACCCACTTGTTTCCTATTGCCTTTTATTGTGATCTTTAATTTATTTATATTTTGAGTTTCTCACCTAAAATGAGCCAGAAGACATTTGACCTTTTGTGTTGGATTTATTTCAGTTAGTATTACAGCCTTAAAAACCATCCACTTAATGCAACCATTACGGAAATAAGCATGAAGAGTCCTCAAAACAACTAAAAATAGAAAATTCATTAGATCCAGCTATTCCACTTTTGCTTATCTTCCTGCAAGTGTCAATTTGTCATATTACAGTACAGAGATACATGCATACCATGTTTACATTGGCACAATTCACAGTAGATGAATTATAGAAGCAGCGTCCATGTGCACTGCCAGATGAGTTAAGAAAATTTAGTAGATAGACACAGTGGAGCACTACTCAGCCAAAAAGATGTATCAGTTTGAGTTATTTGGAAGAAATATGTTTTAAAACCATTTATTTATTTTTTTCCTTTTTGCTGCTATTTCAGCTTAGCTCTGCTAATTAGTTGAATTCTGTAACTCTTAAATGATTCTAAGTAGAAAGGTTATATTTTAAGTAAGTACACAGCAGTAAAATATACAGCTAATGTTAATTAAAATGGAATCTAGTTCATTTTTCTGACATGAAATTGAGATGTTTCATTTCAATACCTTTTGTGTAATTTTTTTCTTTTTTATTTCTGAGACTTCCAGACTTGAATAAGTATACATATTTATAGCTTAGAGAGCTCTGTAAATGTGATTTCAATCCATATACCAACGCTGTCATAGAAAATCAATTGCTCTGTCTAGAAAAGAAAACTGTTTCAGATGAGGAAAATGACTTTTTAAAATGCAAAGAACAAAAGACTAGATTTAAAAACCAGAATTTGCATTTAGATAATTCCTCTCTTCCTAATTCCTACTTCACTTATTAAGAATGCATAAACTTCCTCATTGATAGTTTTGCAGAGTTCTAAAAGACAAATCTGTCTAGAAAGATCAAGCATTACTTTTGTTACATAACTTTCAAATTCTAGATACAAATATGCTTTGCTTTTATTTTTCTGTCAGTTAACAATATTCTAAATATTTCTGTATTTTTCTCAATGTCAATTGTATTTTGTCATTCCTAATTTTCAAGAAGTGAATTTTTATTGTTCAAAAATACAAGAAAGTGCTACATGCAAAGTTTAAATACATAGCGAAACAATCTTACTGTTTCTTGATGGACCCAGCAACAATATAATTCTCAGTTTCACCTATTCTTGATTATTTCTCTATCATTTCTACATTTCCTTGTTTCTCTGTTAAAAAGTGCATCATATGCTCATGATACCTGGATATCCTGTGACTATAGGACTGTGAGCAAGTATGTGGTAAAATGGAAATTAGAAGGGTGGTAATAAAAGTTGAAATAGCAGTAGAATGATGATAAGGTCTATGCTTTAAGATAAAAATGTATCCAAAGCAGCTGAGAAAGTAGGCCAGTAGTAGATATCTAGTTGTAATTTTTCTCATATACTGTGTTCATAAGAACTCTTGAAATCTCGATAGCTCTTTCATTTGTATGTTTGACTAGTCTGGGGTTAAATGACATCGCACTATATTTGTCGATATATTTTAAGAAAAGGGCATTTTTTTCATTATTTATTTTAAAAATATATTTTACTATCTGATATATTATTTATTAAGCTAATGCTTTTAATAATTTTATATATTTTAAAAATATAACATTGGAAATTTATTATACTAAACTTATGAACTGTCTTAGAAGATAATGAGTTTTCCATGTAAAATAATTACTCCTGTTTTGTGGCAGCCTGTATTTTCTTTTTCTTTTCTTTCTTTGCAAACTTATTCCTAAATTATGTGTTCACACTATTTTTAATATTCTTTTTCCTTTCTCATGTTGTGCATCTTAAGGAGTTTCCCTTTACATAGTGAGAATATCTGCAAATCTTGTCAGCTCCTCAAATCAAGTGTAGATTGAAATTCTTTTCCTGAACTGCATTCTTCAGTCTACCAAATTGAAACAAAAGTTAGGCAGGAAAAGGAATATCTCACATTATTTATCATATTTATAGGCATAAAAAATTAAAGGAAGCCAACGGTGAAGATTTCATCATATCTAAAATTTAAGAAGAATTTGTTATGCATATCTTATACATAATTACAGTTCATACATTAATAAGATTAATAATTGCATTTAAAGAAACTATCTGATCTGTAATAGTGAAGGAAAGTAAAACTACATGCATCACAGAGTAAATTTCAAAATTGATGCAGAGGGTGAATATTTTGATAAAAAAAAAAGTATGTGCTTTAAATGGATGGTATTCAAACACATTTAAAGTTAAAAATTTTTGGTGCCTATATGATTATCAACTCTTCTGAAATGAGGTCTCTCACCACATAATAAAAGGAAGTTAATTTTCTTCAAAAACAGTAATTATGTAAGAACAGATGGTCACTGTTGCATCCCTTCCTTATGATATATGATACTGTAATAAAATTTGCACATAATTTTCTCCCTTACTCTATGAATGTTTATCTCATATACAATAACATGCAATGCCTCCACCCCAATTTCAGAATTTAAGATAATTTAAATTTATGTAAAAATTACAAGCATACAAGGGATGGCAGAAATGGGAAAAAGATGATCAATTCATGCTAACTTACAGTAAGAATTGCTGGTGTGCTATTCTACTGTATGTTTGCTATTGATAACAACTAGGTACTGCATATATCAAAAAATTAAACAAAAGGACTTTGAGTGTTATCACCATAAAGAAATGATGTATCTTGAGGGAATATATATGCTTAATTTGACTTAAATATTTCATAACAATACATATATAGAAACATTGTGTAACACCCTAAAATATGGATATTTATGATTTATATATTAATCAATAAATTCATAAATAAATGAAGTATGAACAAAAACGCACATGTACACAGAGCCCACCACAAACATACAAAGGTAGCAGCACACCTAAATGTTAGTAATGATAATCTTTCTCCTGCATAAACTTCTTATATAATTTTCATTTCAGTCATTTTTAAGTGATTACATTGACTCCATATGGTGATAAATCTCATTACAGTTTTTTACCACTTGCCATCTGTGTTTCAATTGAACAGTATTTTCTTTTTGACCTCTCTAAGGAATTCTCACATAAAAATAATTTTCATAAATGTGTAGTTACAAATGTCAGAAGTCATGATTATATATATTCATTGTGGATAGAATTTTCAATTACCTAAGTGTGATTTTTAATATCAAAATCATAAAATTAACTTTGTATACTTAACATACTAGTTCACAATTTTAAAAAAGGAATAGTACTCAGAAACACAAATGCTGCATTATCTCACGCATATGTGGAATCTAGAAAGTTGATCTCAGGAAACTTCAGAGTATAATGGTAGTTACCAAAGACTGGAGAGAGGAAGGATAATCAATGGCACTAGGTTAGAGTTGGGTAAGATTCAGAAGGGCTAGCTCTGGTGTAGTACAGTGTAATAATAAGCTAACTCTAGATACAATAATATCTCGTATATGAAACAAAACTAGAAAAAAGAATTTTGAATGGTTTTACCATAAAGAGATGATAAATGCTTGAAAAATCATATATGCTTAATCTGATTTAAATATTACACAGTGTAAATATTTATTGAGACAATGCTTAACAACTCATAAAAATATATTTTATATAATTTTTTGCTTTTTCTGATTTAGAAATCAATTTAATTAAATTAACCGAAAATTTTAAAAATTGAACTCTAGTCAAGGGACTAATTATGACTGGGTTTAAATTCCTTTCCTCCAACATATGAAAGACTACAAATATTAACTATATTATAATGAATAAATGAATTAAGTATTTGTCAGAAATACTAATTACATAGAAACATCTTTACCTGTATTTTATAATGTAGATTAACTACTATTTAGCAACGTACTACAGCTAATTACTTATCAATTTAATATTCAGAGAAGAAACTGCAAACTTTTAGGTGAGGTTTCAAAATAGGAAATTGTAGGATCAGCCAGAAAAATATGAACTGTCATTTTGGAGGTTCTGAGAAAAATGTGCACATCATAGTCAGCAAGATTATTTTTCAGCAATAAATACACCCCAAAGGAAATTTCCAGACCCAAAGCATTTATCAAAAAAGTTCTGTCAATATTTTAAAGAATAGGTCCCAACAGATTTATACAATATTTTCCCAAATAACAAAAGAAAAAGGAATATTGACCAATTCATTTTATGAGACTTTTATTATATCAAAACTGGACAAGCTAGGACAAAAGCAAACAAATGAACAACAACAACAAAAATAAATAAAGGTCAAAAGCAGTGTTGTTCTTTAATTTCTATTCATCATTAACAAAATGTTTGCCAATCAAGTTCACTAATAAATAAAAAGAGCTTATACACAATGAAACAGAGAAATAATTTCACAGTTGCAAAGCTGATTAAATGGTAGAAAGTCAATTAATTTTTTTTGATTGTTTGTTTTGTTTTTTTGGGGGGAATCGAGCTCACGACCTCGCTCTTGTCAAGCAGGTGCCTGTGTTGCTGAGCTAAAGCCCTGACCACAAGTCAATTAATATAATATGTAATATTAAAAAGAAGAAAAATTAGTGATTCTATCAATTGTATAAAAAAGACATTTGACCAAATCCAACAAAACAAACTATCAAAAACCTAAATAGAACTAAATAGATCTTGTTTAGGAAAAAAAAAAAGCCTACAGTGGATAGCATACTTACAGGCAAAACACTGAATGCCTCCCCTGACAAACAACAAGAGAAAGATGTTTGTTTACGTACTATATGGTGGCTAGAAATTGTGTTCACTGTAATAAAATGAGAAAGAAATTCCCTATGGGAATAATAAGTTGATAGCAGTTACCCAAGACACAAGATCAGCACATAAACCTGAATAAAATTCTGCACCGTCTTATTTAACACGTGGAAAGCAAAATGAAAAAGACAAAGCCCATTACGCTCATTACAAAGAAAATGAAATGCTTTGGTATAAACGAACCAAAATAAAGCCAAAAATAAAACTTTGACCCTGAAAGTCATAAAATACTGAAGAAATTAACTAAACAAGACATAAATAGGCATACAATTTTCATGATCTGGAAGAATTGCAATAGTCATGATGTAAATAATTTTCCAATTGATTTATGTAGGTTCATTGTAATTTTAACCAAAATTCAAGCAAGATAACTTTGCAGACATGTAAGAGTTACATCCAAATTTATATGTAAAGTCAGAGGAAGTAAAATACTTAAAACAACTTTGAGGAAAAAAGAAAATGAATTGAAAAAATTCACTGTACTTTATATGACTTATTATACAACTACAAGAATTAGGAGGTTAATACTGGCAGAGAGGGGCCAGGGATTTAGCTGAGTGGCTTAAGCACCTGCCTGGCAAGCAAGAGGTTGTGAGTTTGATCCCCAGTACAAAAAAAAAAAAAATACTGGCAGAGAAATGGACACATAGACCAGTAAAATACAAGAGAAAATTTAGAAGTAGAATTGATAAATTATGGGAAAAGTGATGATATCAAGGAAAGATAATTCTTGTAATTATGATAATAGATACTGTAATTATGATAATAGAACAACTGGATGTCAATGAGGAAAAATCAATCAGTTAATATTGGCCTAAGTTTCACATTCAGTGGAAACTTAACTAAAACATAATAATGGAATTTAATGTAAAATAAAAAGGTTACAAAACTTTAAAAATATAGGGAAAGAGTTCTCACACTTAACATAAAAATAAAAAACTAAAAGCTAAAAGCCATTGGCAAACCTCACCAAAATAATAAATTTCCTCCCTCAGGATTCATTGTTAAATAAAATTGACTTGAAATAAGAATTTCAAACAAAAAGAAACTCATAGTTAAGAAGACAAAAAGACAAGTTGCGTGTTGGAAAAAAATGCATGAAAGCCATCTACTCCAACAACATATTTGTATCTAGAATATATAAGCGAGCCACAAAGCTCACCATTATAAACCAAAAGTGAAGAGGCTAGAGATAGAGTTCAGTGGCACAGCATGTGCTCAGAATGTATGAGGTTCTGGGTTCTATCCTCAGCACCACAAGTAATCACGATAATAATAAAAAATATGAATAAAGAAAATGATCTGAAAAAATATCAGACCAGAAAATGGGAAAAATATACCTATCTCACTAAAGAAAACTGTACAAACGAACATTTAACACTATTAACCATTAGAGAAATGCAAAATAAAATAATGAAATGTCACTACATAGTCATAATGGCTAAAATTGAAGAGTGATAATCTCAAAGCTGGCTGGAGTGTACACAAATGGTGCCACTTCTAAGTTTCTTTTGGAAAGTAAAATGGTATAGCCAGTTTGGAAAATGGCATGACATTTTCTGATGAAACTATATATGTATTTATCATATGAACCAGCCTATCTACGCTTTGGACATTTATCTTAGAAAATGAAAACATATGTTCAAGGAGAAGCCTGCAAAGGAATATTCATGGGAGCATTATTCACAACAATCAAAAACCAGAACCAACCTAATGTCCTTCTGATGAATGACTAAACGAATATAATGCATTCAGAATTGCCATAGAATCCAACTGAGGAACGAAAACCAGGAAAAAGAAAAAAGCCTACTGATGTACTTGGATCTTAAGGGATTTTATTTAGTGAAATAAGGCAATAAAAATTATTTCTCTCTATGTTATTTCTATATTAACTTCTCAAAATGAAAAATATGGGGATGTGGTACAGATTAGTGGTTGTCAGAAATTTAGAGTTGAGGGGTAGATAGAGAAGGGTGCACCACATACAAAAAAAAAAGTGAGGCAAGTCTTCGTCTTGGAACTATTTTTCATCTTGATAAAGATGGTAGTCCATGACTGTACATATAAGACAAAATTACATATAAATACATAGGCACACGAAGCAAATGTCTTTTAAAATAGTAAAATACAAATGAATTTAGTATACTATATTGGTGTACATTATTTTAATATTGTACTATAATTATGCAATCAATTACCTTTCAGAGCTGGGTGGGGGAACAGTATATGGGTTTCTTTATATTATTTCTTATGATTCATGCCAGAAAAGAAGACAAGGCATGTGAAGAAAATAGCAGGAAATGAACTAAAAGAGTTTCATTTGCTAGACAATTTAAGCTATAAATTAAAATTATATGCAAATGATTTTGTATGTGTATGTATATTGTGTATGTGTATAAAGTAATTTTGATTTATAAGGTACATGTATATTTTATATACAATATATATACAATCCACATATTTGAAGTATTTATCTATCATAATGATATCAATAATGGCTAAATGATTTTTTTCCTAGGAAAAGAACAAAGGAAAAGAGAAAAATGTAATTTTATATTGAGATACCTGTTAAACTGCCTTACTCAAATGATTAAGGTTAATGTGATCACTGGTGAGTCAACTTGCTAGCATTTACTGTTGATATGATACGAAGAAGAAACCCATCATGGTGGTCTAATCATTAGAAAGATATCTGAAAACACCAATTTAAGTGTTTTACCAAATAGCTAATTAATACATATCTAAACTCTCAGGAACCAGAGAAACAAGGAAAGTCTTAGAAACCATCACAGACAAGAGGTGACTAAAGGATATGTGGTGACTAAGTATAACATGATAAATTTAATTAAATCTTGGAACAGAAAGTGGCTATTAGGAGTAAAATAATTAGTAAAATCTGAACAGAGTTGCAGCTTAATTACCCTTCTTTGTAAGTTGTAATAAACCTCCCATAATAGTGTTACAGCAAATAAAATGATAAATATAGAGGTATTTTCTGTACTACTCTTGCAACATTTTCTGTAAACATAAAACAATTCTAAAATTCTTGATAAAAATGCAATAAAATTAAAAATTAAGGTCCCCAATTATATTACCCCTATTTTGATGACTCAACTTCCACATGAAGCTAGTGTTAACCTCAATGTGTAGTACAGGTATATGATATTTCCAATCTGGTGTTTCTACACACAGTTTATTCCATCTCCTGTGGCCAATAACCACATAAAACTTTTTTATCAAGACGGTTTGTTTTCTTAACATTAAAATCCAACAATACACACAAGCAAATGATACACCAGTGTATGGCAAATAGTAGGTTCAGCCCAGTGACCCGGACTTTGAATATAAGTCAAATAACATTCAAGCTTCTTCAACTACAGCATGTTACAAATCTGTTAATACTCTCTAAAATCACGTTGAACCACACCAGATGAATTTCATGGGCTTACAGAGAATATAAGCAACTGCAAGGCTCTACTGAACCTGGAAACAACTCAAAAGTCTTCCTCTGTCACAAGCTTCATCCTACCCTTGATATTTCCTGCATTTCTTGATTTGCTCAAAAATCCAAAGGCTCTTTACCAGGTGACAATCTCTCCCAAGCTCTTCTCTGCAAAACAATACCACGCTAACTGCAACTTTCTACTGCTACAAACCATTTTTTTAATTCTCCCCCTACGGTGAATGGTTTTTGAAGCAGTAGGAACAGCACACATAAAGAATGGTATGTAAAATACAGATGATCATAGCCAATGAAACATCCACACAAAACAAATGACGAAAGGACTAAACTTCTTGGATCAATCTCCCCATACTTTAAATGCTGTGGAATTTCTTAACTACACAGCTATAGATTTCCTGAAGGGGGGAATCTATGCACTATGCATGCCGTTTTCTGTGTGTTAGGTAATATGGACCAAGTTTTACAGACAACTCGAATATGTACAAAAAGGGAAAAATGTCATACAGCTGACTAAACTGAATCAAGCATTATCCTTTCTAATCTATTCTCCTGGATTCCACCTACTGAACGGGAAGACTACGTATAAATTGCCTTTTAAATTCTAATTTGTGTCCCTGTAGAATTGTATGTCTTTAGGATGTTTTATTAATGGTTCTAAACTCAGATATTATGCAATATTGATACAATTTAAGCTATTAAATAACCAACAAAAGGAGAGATTGATGCATACATGGGCTAAAGATAGCACACTTAACTGGTTGGTCCCTATATAGTTTACCTCACAGCAGGCTAGAATCACTAGCTCAAAGGCTTACTCTGAGGCACATAACTCGATTTTGTTTTTCTTTTTTCCAAGGATCAAACTCATGACCTCACGCTTGCCAGACAGGTGCTGTGCTCCTAAGCTATATTCCCAGCCCCTCAAATTTTAAATAGACAGTTATTTGAAGCATAGCTCAAATCATCAAAATTTTACTGATTTTGAACCAGTTTCATGTCCATTTTGCTTGAAAAACCATGCATCATCTCCTAGCCATAGATATGACAGCCTTGTAACTCTAAAAGGCCCCTGAGTGCCACAGTTCTTCAGAACTTTCAAGTTGAGAGCCTCCCTACTGTGCTTCTGCGCCACATTGCCTGGCCATGAGTTCCCCCTAACTCTTCTCTTACCCAGCCTTTCCCTGGCCATTTCCCATTTCATGAGACGGTCCTGAATTGCAGTTTCCAGTAGATCAGCAATGCAGAAAGACTCGTTCTCATGTAACCTTGTCCTAGTAGGCAGTCAGTAGCACTGTACAATACTCCTTGTGGTCACCGCTTTTCTTTGATCAGCCTTCAGATCTTTGAACTTATCACATCCATGCTTCAAGTGTCAGCCATCCCCCCATGCCTGTGTAATGCAGGTCCCCTTTTCCGAGTGGCAGTTTTGCTTTCATGACTGCTAATTTGATGGGGAGAAATACAATTAATTTTTAATCAAAATATTGAAAAGAAGATATTGAAAAAATGAAGTCTATATTTAAAAATTAATTTTCACATTTTAACACTTTTATGGAATGCCTATAGTTGTACCGTAAGACATTGTTTCCTATTTAGCTGTCACACTAAAACTCTGAATAGCAGAGACTTAACGTAAAATGCATTTTTTTGTAGTTAATGAAAAGCTGGTTTTTTTTAAATATATGGGAGTGATTCCTAGTAATTTTTAGTTATTTGAATTGTCTCCTTTTCTTCCATCAGAGTGATATTTTAGCATTTTAAACAATGTGATTCTCAGTGGGTCCGTTGGCTGTCATATTCATCTCTAATATGATAGGGATGTCAGAGTTTCAAGTTAATATTATTAAAATAAAACCTTATACTCGCATCAAACACATCAGAAAATCAGTGTTGTATAACAGCTTGAAAGCTCTGGGTTTTGCTAAGTAGATACCATCACAGTTTGTCAGAATCATCAACCACCAACAGGGACAGTGATAAAAGAGTTTAAAGGAGCACTGTTACCTTTCCAGTGGAAGGGATTAATATTTAAAACTAGCTTTTCCCCTCTTTACATTTCTCTGCACTGAATTGGTAGATTGTTTCATACTGGGGAAAACATTCACAATCTTTCTATGAATTTAATCACTATAATTGGTTTCCAAATTCTTGTCTTTATGAAATGCTTTCTGGTTAAAGATTTCTTCAGTGTAAACATTTATGACTGTGGAACAATTAGGGCCAGCCTATCTGAACTTTCTAAAATTAATTTAAGTGTTAACAAAAGAAAGCATGCCATCTCTTTCAGTTTTATCATCTGTAGACTCAACATCAGGTAATTGGATTAGGCAAAACGACAGAGCTTATTTAATAAATTCACATGTCATCCTAAAACTAAATCTAAAATGAATGGCAAATTATTTTTCAGTTGATAAGAATAACCAATGCTTTTATTCTGTAATCTACTCTGTCTAAACATTTGAGAGTAATAATTAAGTATGACATTTTCCACTACTTTTGATCACTGCAATAAGTATTTAAAAATTGTACAAGTGTGGTAATTCATATAAGAATTGCAACATTTACAATCTTAAATCATATATGCTTTCAAGTGGGATTTATAATACTCAGATATAAGGTATCTGTTTTATTTGAAAGATGCTATAGGTGTTCTATGCATAGCCCTAAGCCATTAACAACTCTGGCATCCTGGAGAGTTCCAGCAGCCACTGTCTCTATGGCTGCCCAAGGGCTTTTGTGAAGGAAGGGTA
>RJWM01009952.1:0-65606 GCA_004363535.1 Dasyprocta punctata | reverse complement strand
TTCCTTTCCTTTTCCTTTTCTTTTTTCTTCTTTTCTCTTTTCTCTCTTTTCCTCTTTTTTTTCTTCTTTTCTTTTTCCTTAATTTTTTTCTCTCTCCCCTTCACTCTCTTCCTCCACTTCCTTCCTGTCTCTCTCCTCTCTCTCTGTCTCTGTCTCTGTCTCTCTCCTGTTGCTGAACTTAGTACCTACACGTTGAGCTACATTCCCAGCCACTTTTTTAATGTTTTATTTTGAGATCAGCTTTTACCAAGTCACTAAATTGTCCTTGAGTTTGCAATCCTCCTGCCTCAGCCTCTCAGAGAACTAGGATTACAGGTGTGCACGACCAAGCCTGGCACATAATTTCCTTTAAGATTTGGTCTATTTCATTAAAACTGAAAAGCCCCATTTTTAAAATTTGTCCAGATTAACAAGAGGCATATATTATTTAGAGAACAAATAGCGTCATAAAGAAAATATAAATCACCATTTGTCTTGCAATTTAGTGATAAGGGTTTTTAACATTTAGGATCATCTCCTTCAGAAAGGGATTAAAGAAGAAAACATCCAACGTATCAGTGTTATGCATAGAAAAGAGGCTCGAAGAAGGAAGTGTTTTTGATTAAACGAATCAAGAAGTAAAGCATTCCAAGTGAGATCTCTGACTCTCACCTGACCACCTATCAATTCAAGAAATAAGACCCAGCAGGGCAGAACCTATGCTTGGTGGGGAGCAGAAATGAAGTACATATTGCGTGTCCCTGCCCTTGAGTGTTTCAGAGTCTAAAGGAGGAGATAGAAATGTAAACAGAGACTCACACTGCAGCACTGACAATAGAGACATAAGCAATTTAAGGCAGCATGTAATTATACGCAACATTACATGACATGGATTTTATGGCCTGTAATAGCAGGCTGCAGCAGTTT
Organism: Dasyprocta punctata; assembly: GCA_004363535.1. Classification (NCBI taxonomy): domain Eukaryota; kingdom Metazoa; phylum Chordata; class Mammalia; order Rodentia; family Dasyproctidae; genus Dasyprocta; species Dasyprocta punctata. The sequence goes on along the minus strand of RJWM01009952.1, from coordinate 64,700 downwards.
ATAATTTCTGTTATCAAACCAAAAGCCACATAACAATGACCAGAGAAAATTTCCTTAAAGGTGATTGTTCACAAAGAGGAAAATAATTGGAATTTCATAAACCAGTAATTACAAAAGCAAGAAAGGTTATTTTACAACTATAATCAAAAAATTGCAAAGGGAATTTTGAAATGTGCCTTTAATTAACTCCATTAAAATTTACTGTCTGAGATAAAAGATAGATAAACCAAAAAGCACACCTACTGGCGAGTTTAAGAGACTCAAAATCAGGTGTTTGGCAAGTCAGGCAAACTCCAGAACCGAAGTGCTTCTTGCCTCTGTCCAGGGTTTATATTGTGTGACTCAATGTGACAGCTGGTTTTGTCATTATTGTAATCGTCACCTGCTGTGGCCTCTTGTTATTAAGAATGATATTTTGCATGATTGAGCTGCTTTAAAATCTCCTCAAGACTTTGGCAGTTCCTCCATTTGTCGTGTTCCTCTTTCTGCTTGACAGGTCCTTTTGTGTAGAACTGGATGCTTTGTAGTGTGTGGAAGAGCCCGAGTGCCATCAGCAAAAGGGGATGTCAATGTGTCAACGTGATTGAAGTGAGAGGAGTCCCGAGTCACAGGAGAAGCAGCGTACACGGCATTATGGCTCCCGGGTCAGACTGTCACACATTGCCTGGCTTCTGGGGATGGTAAGAGAGCCATCAGTCTCTCAGTGTATCTTGGAGGCTTCAGGGGTGTGTTTCTGCGTCAGTGACAGAGGCCTGGAGACGCTGCTACTCCAAGCATGAAGGCCAGCAGCAGCTGTCCTGGAAGAAAGACAATGCTGTACAGCAAGGGTGGCAGCCAGTGCTCAGCGGTGGGAATGTCAGTTTTCTCATTCTCGGCCTCAGTATTCTCCTCTGTAAAGTGGCAAGTATGGGTCACATAATGTTTCTGATTCTTCCCAGATCTTAAACCCTGAGAAATTACACTGGGCTTGGATATGTCTTGGAAGGTGAACTGTATCAGAGGCAGAGGCTGATACCTGGCCTGAGGCATTTGCCTCCCTCTCCATTGGCAGAGCTGACCACCATTCACGCTCCTACATTGTTGTCACCTTGAATCAGTTTTCCTGCTCCTCCTCCTGGCCTCAGTGCTGCTTTCCCATGATGTTCCTCATCTCATTCCAAGGAAAGCCTCAGGTCTTTCTGCAGAGACATAGATGACTCCATCAACAGAATGATAACATTTTCCTGCCTACTTCCTTGCTGGTAGGTTGTGATATTGTGAAGGAATTTTGGCTGAGAAGGATTGGGAAGAAGGCATGCATGCACTTTGTCTCATCCTGTCTTCTAAATCCTGTGCAACCCTGTAGCTCTCTCTGCTCTTGCGAGGGAGAACTGATGGATGTGTTCTGACATTTTCCCACCCACAAACAGAAAGATTGGGGAGAAGTTTAACAGGTCTTCCAAAAAAGTAAGACAAATTTCAGTTTGCCCTCAGTGATCCAGGGGCTAGTCTGGGCCACTGTGTGGGAGGAGATTCTATGGAATACATTGAGCAGGAAAAAAAATTACTTATAAATTATCCACAACAACAGTTTGGCAGTTCCTCAGTAAGTCAAACATAGAATTGTCACAAGATCTTGCAAGGTCACTTCTAGTTATGTACCCAAAAGAAATCAGAGCAGGGTGCATTAGTCACTTTTTCATCCTTGGGACAAAATACCTGACACCCACAATTTAAAGGAGGAGAAGTTTATTTTGGCTCACAGTTTCAGAGGTTTAATGAATGGTCACTGGTTCTGTGGCAGAAACAGCACGGCAGAAGGAAAACTGCTCAAGCCATGGCAGCCAGGAAGCAGAGAGGCGAGGAAGAGCCAGTCAGAGACATGCACTCCAGGCACACAGCCATGGTGATCTGCTTCCTCCAACTGGGTCGTATTTGCTAGCAGCAGTCAGCTGCGCACTGATCGGTGGAATAATCCACAGACGAGTGCAGTGCCCTCACCATCCAATTACCTTGCCAAAGCCCCATCTCGGACTACATGAGATTTTGGGGGACATTTTAGACCTAAACCATAAAATGGCTTTTTGAACATGAACTTCTACACAGATGTCCTTTGTGACACTATTCATAAAAGCTCAAAGGTGGGGACAACTCAAATAACCACCCTCAAATAAATAGATAAACAAAATGTGCCATACCCCCAATGAATAGTATACATCCATAAAAATGAATGATGTATTAATATATGCTACACCATAGATGGACCTTGAAAACCTTATGGTATATGAAAGAAGGCAGCCACAAAATGCTCCAAACTGTGTAATTCCCTTAATATGAAATATTAATCCATAAAGACACTAAGAAGATTAACATCTACAGGAACTGAGGAATGGAGCAAGGGCAGTGATGCCCAAAAGATTTCCATTGGGGTGATGAAGCAGTTCTGGATCTAGGAAGTGGCTAGCATCCATTCTCTGCCTGCCTCTTTCCTTTGTGGGAGTCTCTGGGGCTTGAAGAGGCTCATTTCAGGTTCTTTATCAAACAAAAAAGCTTGATTACTTCCAATGAATGACTTTGACCTTCAAAACACAAAGGCCTGTTTGCCCATATTATCTTTGGAGGGAAGGGCACACGCAGAGGGCAGCTTCTCATTTTCTATTTTTTTTTTTTTAACCAAATGCTGTCTTTTCCCCTTCCTTAAGGACAATAGCCCTTGATTGGCTGTCTCCACGAGGGGTCAGACTTGATACTGCAAGCACATATTTACTGGATCCTCACAAAGCTCAGGCACTTTCTGGGGAGCAGCCTATGAGGTTCTCTGCCACCCGCTGACAGCAGTGCAGATCAAAGCACAATTTTACCTGGCAACAGGAATCCTGAGATCCCAGAGGAGTTTCAAGTTTATCCTGGAACAAATGGGAAACATGGTCGATTTCCTGTGAGAGACATGACCTGGATTGTACAATGGAAAGAATTCTAACAGTCCCTTGGAACAAAAGCAAATGTTCTCTGTGAAGGTTACATTATAGATATTTTCACCTTTCCTGCCACATGGATTCTGTCACAGATATTCCATGATGCTGTCACAGGATGAAAGTGGCCAGATGGTATGTAAACGAGTGGATGTGGTTGCTTCCAAATAAAACTTTATTTAATAAAAACAGGCTGTGGGTTGGGTGAGTTCAGCCCAGGTGCCATCATTTATAATCCCTGGTAGAGGTTGGATTAGAGAAAGTGAAATTTAGATACATAGCAAAAAAGAAGCCATAGTAGACACCTTTCTTATTTTGTTGTGGTTTGTTTTTATTATTTTCCAAACTCTATTCAATTTTCCTTTTGGTCCCAGTGCCATCTTTTTCTACCAGCAAACCATTCTTTCCCCTATTCTTAGCCCACCTGATTCAGATGCAGTGGTCTCCAGCTTCGTAGTACATGCATGTGACCAAGGCCTGGCAAATCAGAATGTGCATTTCCTGTCTCATAGTGGTGAAAATGTGGACAGACCTGGGATCCAGTGAGAACATATGATTGGCACTTCACTCTCATCACTGGACTTGATCCCATTAGGACATGGCCTTGGAGATCTGGCTGACTACTTGACACCAGCAAAGCTTGAAACTGAAAAGAAACCAATACGAGGTAGAGACAAGGACATTTGAGAGCTACAGAGATGCATATTAAGACATGAGAAGTGCTGACCTAATACTTTATTTTTCTAGGACTCACTCAAAGACTCTTTCGGGTTGAGATGATCTTTTTCTCAAGGAAAACTATCAGTGGATGGCATTGACGACATGAACATAGAAACTGAATCTATAGTTAAGGTACCTTCCTCTTAAAGTTTCATCTCTGTAGGTCTAGAGCAAACAAATAGCAATGAACATCTAGCAAATGTCCAAGAGAATTGCTTGGACCTGGCAGTTCAAAGGAAATGCAGAACGGGGAGGAGAGGAGCCCACAGATCCTTTCTCCGGTGTTCTTTTCTTCTCCCTCCAGTGGATATCAACAGATCTTCCAATGCATTGTAAAATTAGAGGTGTGCTAGGTCAAAGACCTTCATAATTTTATTGCATAATTACCAGGAAATAAGGGTCCTCGCTGTATGGTGATATGCTTTGTGGGCATCCTTTCAATTACCATGTAGTGTTGGATTATAATGGAAAATGGGCATGATGCCATTCATTTCAAAGATCTTTAAAGATGAGGTATTCTGGGCTGGTTTCCTGATTATTTTGGATCATGTCGTTGCACCATCCCTCAAGACCTTAACATTCCTCTTGGTTTTCCTCCTTTGAGAGCAAATGAACTTCCAAGGATACCTGCAGCTTATTTATGATTCAGTTCAGGTTCTTAGCATTGGCTTTTCCTCCACCCAAACCAAAGGCTTTAGTGTGGAGGAGCTGCTGGTCCCTGAGGCTGCAGGAGAGGTGCTTGGGCAGTGAGTGGCTGGAGCTGAGGACTCATTCATTCCTGTATTCCAGTTTTCTGCAATGTGACTCTTGCAGCTGCCAGTTCACTGGGAGAAGAAAATGCTTAGCCATGAAGGAGGTCTGCTCTGTACTTGAGTATTCAGGACTGCGGGCTCCATGAGCACTTCCAGCCATGCTTGAGGGGTCCTTCATGGGGGCACATGGCACTCATAGTGTCTGCAGAGCAAGAAAAGCAGGCTGTGCTTCTGACCATCCAATTAGCCCTTTCCTGCCTCACTGTAACTGGGCTCAGGGTAACCCATTTGGATCCTCCCACCAAAGGTTGTTGTAGTGTTTAGGTCTGAGCAGAGTAACCCTGGGTTGTGAAAGAAGCAGTCTGTGACCACTGTTGGTTTAATATTGAATTCATCCTCTCTCTTGTAGACCACATAACAACTTCTGACTTCTCTCTGTTTCCCTATTGCCCCCTCTAGATCACATCTGTCACTGATATCTGTGCAGCTTGATGAACTCCCTGACCCAGGGTCCTGTTCACATGGAATATCGAAGGACCTAGAATTTTCAAGGTGTGAAAAATGTTAATTGCAGCCATGAAATGCAGTGGGCATGGCTGGCAGATCAATACATCTAAAGTATCAATCTTCTCCTGTTGCTCCTCCACCTAGAGACCTTACAAGGACTCTTCAGTATGGGCAAGACTCAGCATGAAACCCTTGGCCCACTGCACAAAGACTCCCAGGTCTGGCACATCCTTATTCTTTATCATCTCCCACCACTCCGACTCTCTCAACTCTCTGTCCTTCCACCATCCCAAACTCTTCGTAGTTTCTCAGTACCTGCAGTCCTGAATGTTCCTTCCTGCTCTCTATTCCTGTCTTTCAAGACCAAGGAACACGTCCTCTTTTCTCCCTAAGCCCTGTGCTCAGCATCCTCTGCTAAACCTTAGATCCAGAGCTGTGCAGCAGTCACTTGGCTACAGACCCAGTTTTTATTGGCCTATGACATCACAGTGGGCGGAGAGAGTCTCTTAGTCATCACTCTCTTCTAGGTCTCACACAATATGTGGTGGGGAATATGCATGGGATAAATACCCAGGGAGGAAATGAATAAAGTATACAACAGTCAAAGGCCTCTAAGCCCTGAGGATCCAACTGCAGAGATGTCTCACAACTGGGATCCATCACTCACCTGCAGAGAAATTGGCATAGGATGATTACATGTGATGCTGTGAGCCACCATGGGCACTAAGGGTGCTCAGAGAGCAAGCGTGGACAGCATCATTGGGGATTACTTCCTGTGCATTCCAGAGCTCCAGGGAAACTCAGCTCCACTGTTCCACTTACCAAGGAACCTGAGGCTCAAAGCCAAAGAGACCTGCTTCAGGTCACTTTGAGAATTGCTGGCAGAGCTCAGAGATCAAATTATCTAGGTCCCCCGATTTCTAGTCATGGGTTTTTAAAGAAAACCTCACCAAGCTGGGGCTAACAGGCATTTTGATGTTTTTCTATAAATAATTTAGGGGGAGGGGAAGGAAACGAAACAGAATTTCTCTACTAAATATTGATGCGGTAGTTGCTACTTAGAGAAGATTGCATGTGATGGTTTCAATTAGATTCTCTTTATGCGCCTTTAGAAGTCGGTTTTTAAAAAAGGACAGGATTGTAGTGTGTTATTAACACTGACAGCTCCTGTGTTCGCTCTGTGCTTCTGAAGGAATGGGGGCGGGGATCCTGCTCTATCAACATAATCCGCATGGGGAGTGTTGTGCTGATTTCTGACGAGACCAGCAGGGACAGTATTCTCCCCATTTGGGCGGAAAGGTTTGTGTGTGCTTCTGAAACAGTGTAAACACCCATTCCACCGCTGCTTCCTGGGCATCCCCACCGCCTACATCGTGGCAGAATGGGGTTAGAGGGTGGAGAGCAAAGAGCTGAACTCCAATGTGGCCAGTGGGTTTCTATAGTTTGGATGTGGTTTTTTACCCTAAAAGTTCATGTGCAGGAGGCATGGTCCCAGGGATGGTGTGAGGTAGTAGAGCCTTTAAGAGACGAGCTTAGTGGAGAGGAACTATTTCCTGGGGACTCCTCTGTGAATGGATAAATAATAATCTTGCAGGGTGGGTTAGGTCTTGCAGGAATAGATTAGTTCCCTCAAAAGCAGGTTGTTAGGCAGGTAGGCCCCCATGCGCTTGGTTCCTTCTGCTGCAGTTAGGTCCCTTTTTGCCTTTCTGCCACATGTGATGCAGACAAAGGGCTCCTTGTTGAATGTCAGCCCCCCTGTTTGCAATTGGCAGCTATCAGAATCCTGAACCAGATAAGTTGTTTTTCTTTGTGAGCTCCTCAGCACCTGATATTGTACTATATAGCAGCAGGAAATGCTGTGACGCAGAGGTGGATTTCAGCTGGACAAGACCAGCAAAGTTTGGATCTGGAAAGGAGCTCCAGGCTTCAGGTCATCCTGGGCTCAGGGCTGCCAAGAAAAGATGTCAAATGGAAAGCACTAGGTACTTGCTATATGACAGGAGCTTGGAATGCATTACCTTGTTCCACACAGCGATCTGGAAGATGAAGTGTTTTTATTCTTTGGTGCAGGTAGAATTTTAAGATGGCCCCCCAAATCCCTGCTCCCTTGTGCATGGGCCCTGTGTAATCCAGGAATGGTGAAAACAATGGATTTCATTCCTTCAATTACATATGTTTTATGGAACAGGAGGCTTTAAGAAAGGGAGATAATCAAAGTGGGTTGAACCTAATCACATGGACATGATTGAAGGAAATAAAAGTAAAATCTGAATCTAGATGTCAGAGACAGGGGGTCCACAGATTCAAAGCACGAGAGGTGCCAGAGAGAGAACAAATCTCCTGCTGGCTTTACAGGTGACAGGGGTTCCATGAGAAGGATCTGAGGGCATCCTCCAGCATAAGAGCTTCCATTGACAGGAAACTGGAGGAGAAGGTGAAGGGCTGAACTTGCCAATGGCCCAAATGAGCTTGAGAGAGGACCCACAGCACCTGTCGCTTCTTTGATTTTGGCCTCATGCGGTCCCAAACTGACAGGCTGGTCATGCTATCTGGATTTTGGATTTAGAGAACAAGGAGCCAAAAAATAAGTGTTGTCTCAAGGCCAAAGTGTGTGGTAACTTGTTTTTCAGCAATAGAAAACCAATATATTCCCCTCGCCTTTACTTTCTTTGCAGTGTGGAGCTTCAACCTATAGCCTTGTGCATGCCAGATGAGCATTCTGCCACTGAGCTATACCCCCAGCCCCACGTACCCATTTTATAGGTGAAGATGTAAGGCTCAGAAAGATTCAGTTGTTCAAGGTTAGAAAGCTAGGATTCAAACCTAGGACATATGACCTCTAGGTAAATGTTCTACAACAACATCTGTCCAGCTCAGGGAAAAGGGAGATGCTCAAGTGAGTGGGTGGAGTGGGGGGGCTCCCTTCCCTTGGGCTCTGGGCAGTCTTAGAGAGCTCCTGACTGCATGGTAGGGAGGACACTCCTTTTCCCATGCAGCCCAGGCTCACACGGGAAAGGCAGGTTTGGCAGAGACCAGATGATGGGGAAGAGGCCTTACAAGGACAGGTTCAGCGTATGCAGCTGGTACATACAGCTGTGTCAAAGAGAAGTTTGGGCACTCCTTGTCCAGCAGTTCTTATGTTTGAACACATCCAAAATGAATGTGTCAGAATGACCAAAATATGGTGTGGTGGTGCATGCCTATAATCCCAGCACACTGGGAGACTGAGGCAGGAGGATTGCAAATTCAAGCCCAGCCTGGGAACCGTAGCAAGACCCTCTCTTAAAATAAAACAGTAAGAAAGATCTGGAGATGTAGCTCAGAGTTGAGGCCCTGGGTTCAATCCCCAGTATTAGGGAAAGAAAAAAAGAGAAAAAGGAAAGAAAGAAAGAATGACTCAGAGGGCTTGAAAGAAAATCCTGATCACCCTAAGATCAGTTTCCCCATCTGTCTGACAGTGGTGCTAAGAGATCCAGCTTCAAAAATTCTGCAGATGATTCCATACACAAGCGCCTCTGAGAATGAATGACTGAGTCATAAATTCAATTTCAGGGAAGGAGAGCAGGAAGTCACAGCAGGTGTCAGGATCTCCAAGCAGCTGAGGAACAAGGAGTTCTTTAGGATTCTTGTTGCTCCTGCATTGTCTGATGGCTCTGGACACTCAGTCAGTCTTGTGATGCTGTCCCCAAACCTCAGTCATTGTGCTCAGTTTTTGCTTCTGTTGAACTGTGCTTAAAATTCTGAGCACGATCAGAGCATTGATCCCAAAGGCCTGCAGTGCTCCTGGTCTGGGACTGTTAGGACCTTGTTCTACAGGGTGGAGTGGCTCAGGGACTTCGAGAGTGACAGCTCTCACATGTGACTCATCACAGCCACCAGTCACAGACTCTGACTTACTGATATAATATCCTTTGGATTTATAACCAGTGGTGGGATTTCTGGATCACATGAAATCAGAATGTGTACTGTAGCACTACTCAAAATATCCGAGAAATGGAATCGACCAGGTGTCTGCTGATGGATGAAGAGACAAAGAAAACGTGTCACATTCACACAGTGGCGTATGCAGCCATAAAGAAGAATGAAATTCTGCCATCTGCAGCAAAACAGATAGAACTTGGGAACATTATGTTAAATGAAGAAGCCAGGCACAGAAAAATAAATACCACATGTTTTCACTTACAAGTGGAAGCTTAAAAACTTTGATCTCATAGGAGTAGAGAATAGAATAGTGGTTACGAAAGGCTGGGAAAAGTGTCGGAGAGGGGATAGGGAAAGGATGTAGAACAGGTACAGGGGTGCAGGTAGAGGGGAGAGGTAACTTCTAATGTTCTGGGGCTGACAACAATTACTTGTATTTTTCAAGATAGCTTGTAGAGGGGATTTTGAATGCTCCAAACTCAGAAATGCTAAAAGTTTGAGGTGACAGATTTGCCTCTTTCTATGCTCTGATCATTATATATTGTGTACATTATTGGAATGCAATGCTGTACCTTATAAATAAGCACATGATATGTCAATTAAAAATAGAAAAATATTTGTAAAAAATGACCCACAGTAGACTCCTGACACCACCCCTGTAGTGTGCAAGTGTCAAGTCTGAATGGTTCCCTGGGGTTTCAACATCTAAGAAGGTCCTGATACCGCTGATCTGCCATGTGGAGCACTGTGACCTGGGTTTGAAACCAGACAGTTAACTGCTTAGCACAAGGTCCTGGACAAGTCCTTTAACTTGTGCTTCAACTTCTCCTTGGGCTGAATGAATGTGATTGCAGCACCTGCAGGACCGTGTGGCTGTGTGAATTAGACAAGGCAGGCTTGCAGGGAAATTAGCATAGTGCCTGGCACAATGAAGCTTTCAGCAAATGTTAACTATTGCTTCAGTCAGTGTTGTGATTTCCATGCGCCATCCAAAACTCATGTGACATTTCATTGTTATTGCAACAATGTAGGAGATGGGACATTTAAGAGGTGGTTAGTCATGGGATCACCACCTCCATGCATGAATATACTGGTTGGTTTTCTTGTTGCTGGGCCAAAATCTGTGATACCTACAACTTGTAAGGGAAAAGGTTTATTTTGGCTCAGGGTTTCAGAGTCTTCAGTCCACAGCTGGCTAGTTTCAAGGTAGAAACATTATGACCAATGGGCCATTGAACAAAGCTGCTCACCTCAGGGTAGCCAGGAAGCAGAGCAGGGGAGCAGTGCCATAAAAGAAGGGGTCAAGACTCCAGATAGATACCCCCAAGGTCATGCCCCCATGACCCACCCAGACACACCCAGAAGTATGCTTTGACCTAATATCCTAGGCATCTCTCAGGCTAATCAACTTAATAGTCAAGGTTGACTATCACAGTCTTTTCAAAGATACATCTTAAAAGAGAAGAATTTTTAGAGGGAATGAACATGGAAGCAAATGATAGGATAGCAACTGGAGATCAAGAGAGGTGGGGCATTAATAGCCCTGCAGCATGTACATAAAGGAGTAAGTGATGATGGGGGGGACTCCAAGAATTGAGATGGGGTGTAGGTCCAACTAAGGCACCTGCTGACCACAGTGTCTACCTGTGTTGAGACAAAAGACCCAGGATGGTACCCCCTGGAGGGAAGGGCCAGTAGAGGAGGCTGGCTCAGAGATGTTATGGCCTGCCATTTCTAATGTGACAATTTTTTTTCTTGCTCCCATTCTTGTATGAGTTGTATTACTGGATGACACTCCACAGTGCTTTGTATACAATAAAACTTCAATTAACCAATTGCTCAGGGGAATGCGGTGTTATGGTTAATTGAATTATCTGATTAACTGAAAGTTAATTAGCCAGAAACCCTTTGTAATTCTGAAACATGCTGTGAGCAGTCCAACGTGTCTAAGTTCCTTTTCTTAACGAAGTTAGGAAGGTCGGGAGTCAAGGTGCAAAGTAAATAGTTCCAGAATCTATGGAGGGTCTAAATGTGTGTGGGGGGTTCTTTACATAAATATATTGCCTGATTTAACCCTTGTAATTCTTATGTAAAGCTAACATTACTATCTCATTATATAGATAAGGAAATTGGGAAGTATTTTAACCATTATTGAATATTGCTAAGATGACTGATAAAATGAAATTCTTGAAGTCATCTCAGAGTTATCGATGCTAGAAGAGGTTGGGGGGTGTTGAACTATGGCAGCTCCACTATAAACCCTGATAGTGACCCCTATTAGTCGCGTGACCTCGCCTCCACTAAGGGACAGCATACCACAGTAATGAAATACAAGCGTGTGAAATCATGCTGGGTTCAAATTCTTATTCATGTTTTTCTGGGTTGTGGGATTTTCAGCCAGCAGCTTCCTTTTTCTCTTTCTGTCCCAGCTGGCTCCTTCATCTTCACAATCTACCACCATCTACTTTGCAGGATCTCTGAGGCCAGAGATGGGGCCTGCATAATCTGGAGTTTGAAGCTGTCATCAACAAGGCCCACGGTCACTTTAGGGGAGCAGGGTCGCACTACTGTAAAGATGTGACTGAGGGACCTTGTGGTAAGATACTCTCTGGCATTTCCCTGAATGTTAACTCCTACCTTATTTTCATGTTCTTCCTTTCTCCTTGATGTATACTGTGAAAAACCTGTTCTAGCAGGTGTATATTTGCTAATTTTGGTTCATTCTGGTTTTCTTCCTCTTGCACCTCCAGCCTAAGAGAATACAGTAAGACTCGCAGGCACTGCTCTCTACTAAATCAAGCCTTCGTTTGGTAAAGTCACCAGCCTCTGCTCCCATCATAATTTTTAGGGAATGAAAAGAACAGTTCCCTTTGCTCAGAATGCTAGATTTATATTGCTTTCACTTAGCAAGTGAATAATTGATAAGTTGGGGAATATTAACATTGAACAAAAGAGCCCAGTGGTACAAGGGTCCTGGGAAGGCTGCCTAAATCAATATACACTCATGAATTTTGAGTGTAAGAGGTTGAGCCAAGAAAGAACACAGACTTAGACCCCCATTAATATTTGAAACAGGCTCTGCACACAAGAGGCGCACTGTAGCCCAAATGTTAACTGAAGGGGCTTCAGAGAAATGGCTTCTAAACAAATTTGAAAGCAAGAGATTTTCCCCTCCAAAGACTTCACGAGAAAAATCAATCATCTCTGTTGTTTCTGCTGTCAGAAGCCATCTATTAAAAATCTAATTAGAGTGCTTTTTAACCAATTAAACACACCAATGCAACACTTCTCTGACTCAATGTTTATAATTGCAAGGAAAGCAAACCAATGGCCCTTCGTGATCAACCCAGATATGGCAGAATATTCCAGCCACTCCTCCTGGCTCCAGCCTCCCCACGCAGGAGCTAGCCTTAAAATTTGATTAATCTAAACATTTTGTAAGGTGTCAAAAGAGGTTTCTTTCCTGATGCTTCATGGACACCCAAACTGCCAGCCTGACCGAGGCCAAAATAACATCATCATTCACAATTTGCTTGTGAAATGCCTCCTGCCAGGCCCCCAATTTGAGCTATCAAAGCTGGAAATTTTAAACCAAGTGGGAGAATGTTTGCAATTTTACTGACTCATTGAACCCAGCATCCTGTTGGAAAGTCATTTTTAGCATCTGATACCAGCAAGCTGCTTTGGCCATTGAAAGTATCCAATGCCAGATGGTCACTGTGCTGGCCATCGAGGACCTTCAATATTAGAGACCATGTGTGCATTGTAGTTCTAATCACCTAGTCACAAGGACAATTCTCAGTGGAAAAAGGGCACACCTTTTAGAATACATTAAATAGAGTCTCACAGTTGGAAGGGTCTTGACTGGTTATTTGCCAATAGCCTACACATAATAGCAATTACTCCATTCAGCCTCGGGCTCTGCTTGCATACCCCTAGTGCTGGTGGGCTCCCTACCTTGTGGAAGTAGCCTGTAGCCAAGGTAGCTCTAACTTTTGGAAGGAGGATCCTTGTGTTGAGCTATCACCTGCCCTTCTTCATCTCAGGCCCAAGGAGATCAATGGCAAGCCTCACCGATGCTGTTTCTCAGAATTGTCTAGACCCTAACTGGATTGCTAATTCTGCTCTTCTCCCATGAAGCAGTTAATTTGGAAAATAATTCAGAGCATGTGCTCATAAGCAGGTCTTAGTGACTTAAAGAAAACTTTGGCCCCTCCATAGTACAGACGCTATTTGTTCTTTTCCCTGGAACTCTCATGCTATATATCCTAATTAATGAATTAAATGAAAATTTGCAGTCCAGTGGTCCCAAGGAACATTTATTTTCTGCAGACTCTCTCCGCCCATGCACATGTTTCTGTGCTTCCTCTTTAGTTCCCTAATTAACAAGCAAGGCAAGGTCAAAGCCACAGCTTTTAGACTTGCTGGAAAGGCTGAACTTTTTAAAAGGAAGCCACACTTTGGAGATTAAAAACTCTTGCCTGTAATTTCAAAAGGCCTTTTTAGTAGGTTCAGAAATGTTTGCTACCTGGTCTGATTTGTCCTCTCATGGGGACACCTACCTTGGTCTGGGCTTCTCCAACGTTCCTTTTGAGAAATCCTCTATTGTACTTACCTGGGGGAAATAGCGAAGTGGCTGTAGTGAATATGTCCATGGGGGATTCTAGCTTGGGCCAGACTTGGCTTATCCTGGCTGGGGTCTTGCTCATGTGCTTGTGTTGAGCTGATGGAGGGGCTATGGATTGGCGGCTGCGGTGGCCTCATTTGCATGTCTGGCAGTTGGCTAGCAGACACTTGCCTTTCAGCTGCCAGCAAACTAGCTTGGGCTTATTCACATAGAATGCATCCAAAAGGACAAAAGAAACATGGATGGCTTTGGGAACTGTCATCATGTCATTTCTGCTGCATTCTATTAGCCAAAGCAAGTCATTCAAGGGATGGAAGAGTTGATTAAGTACATGGCTCAAGTACTGCAGGAATGGCAGCTGTTAAAGAAAATGTCACAGACTGCACATTGCAAGGATTGATCTTGTCTATAGCCTCTTAGTGGAAGCACTTAGACGTCGTCCAGCAGGAATCCCATATGGTAATCATTTTATTGTTAACATTAGCAATACCTCCTAGCTATACTCTTGCTAGAATCTGTGAAAAAGGAGCTGAATCAAACTGTTGATGGCTGGAGCTGGGGAAGTTTCTAGGTCATCCTGAGGACAGGATCGAGGGGCTCTTGGTTTGAGCTGAGGCAGCTGCTGGGCATCCTGGAGTTCAGGACACTGCTGTTTTTCACTGATTCTTTGGCCCTGAGATTTCTGCCTTATCATCCCCATGTTACTTGTGCTAAAGTTGAGGCTTCAGAAGTGAAGCTGATTTACAAACGGTAGAGCTGGAGCTGAACCTTGGGAAATGCAGCTTGAGGATCTGGACTTATTTCTTAGCACTTTGCCCAGCATCCTTGAGTTCATCAGCAGTGAGAATAGAGTCCTGGAGGCAGTGAATTCATCTGTGAATGCCCGCCACGAGTCAGGCACAGGTCCGGACACTTCACAGCATTATCAGTTCTCATCCTGACCTCCTTGTAGCTCCACTTAACAGGTGAGGAAACACAGGTTCAGAGAGGCTATGCAGCCTGCCTGAGTGTGAACAGCCGGGAAATGGTTGCCATGGCTGAGTTAAAGCTTGTTTCTGTCTGATTCTTCAGTAACACTGTCTTAAAAGGTTTCCATGTTCCATGGCTCTAACTGAACACTCAGTCTGGGTAATTTACAAGGAACAGAGGCTTATTTAGCTCCTGGTTCTAGAAGCCGAACATCATTGTGCCAGCATTCTGCCGGACTCTTCTTGTTGTATCATAGCATGGCAGAGGACATCACAAAGTGAGAGAGAGCAAGCATGCCAGCTTGGGTCCCTCTGCTTTTCTTATAAAGCCACTATGCCATTGTGGGTGCCCCACTTTCATGACTTCATTAATCCTAATCACCTCCCCAAAGACCAAATACTACCAATATATGATTTTGGGAATTAAATGTCCCATGTGTGAATTTTGGGAGAATAAATACAACCACTTTGCAGGTTTTTTTTTTTGGGGGGGGTGACGATGGTGGTATTAGGGATTGAACCCAGGGCCTTGGCACCAAGTTACATCTCCAATTTCCCTCCCCCCCCTTTTTTTTTTTGAGACAGGGCGTTGTTAAGTCACTAAGCTGCCCAGGTTGCACTGCAACTTGTGACTGTCTTGCCTCAGCCTCCAGGAGTGCTGGAATTACAGACCTGCACCATCAGGCCTGTTTTTAACAAGAAAAAGAAAAGAAGGCTCTCTACTAATCCCATCCTATGTAGCCTGAGATTCTGTCTCCGCTTGTGGGAGGTGCCCCTGTGGAAATCTAAGGGTCCTGGGGTGTGACTGGGCTGAGGCATTGGAATTAAGCGTGTGCTGTTTTTCCTGAGTCTCCTGGACCACTTGGACTGATTTTAGTTGCCCATGATTAGGGCAGGACAGGCTGGCTGGAATGAGTCATATTGTATTTTTAATCTAGAAGGGCTCAAAAAGGAAGCTCTGAGGACCAATTAAAGCAGCCTGCAAAAATCTGCTTTTGTCCGGAGGAAACGCACCGGTGATGACTGTGGCAGTACAAAAATTGTCAGTTCAGGGACGCAGAGACTGGTTGGGGTGGCAGGAGGCTCAGCAGGAGGCCCAGCAGGCGCTGTCAGAGGATGAATGGATTAATTCTGGGGATTCAGACTTGCCCAAGGGTCACAGTGACAGCAAGCAAGGCAGCCTGGCTGCCCAGAACCCTATTAGCCTAATCACAGACATGGGGCTCCTCTTCCCCAGCTCCCTGCTCCTCCTGTGGCCTCCCTAGGTGGCTGCCCTCTGCCTGGCTCCTTTCAGCTGCTGCTTCACCTCTCTGCCTGCTCTGCTGCCTCTGTTGTGGCCGTCGTCCTGAGCCTGGGGAGTTCTGCATCCACACCTGTCTCCCTGCTTGTGTGACCCATGTTGCCTTGGATGTCTGAAACTAAAGCAGGCAGCCTGGAAAGCCAGTCTTTGTCCTTCTTGGCCTCTGCCTGGGGGACTCTTGACCCAGCTCTTGCAGTATAGGGGCGGCCTCTGAAGTGCTAGATCCCTGTGCACATGGTGAGGAGACTCCAGGGGCTGTGTCCTTGTCACCTGTATTAGTGGACTTCCTCTTATCCCGCCCCACTGTGGCATTCTGAGGCCCTTCTTGCAGTCTTCAGTGCCCTGAGCTCGCCTCTCTGGTGGCCCTGTGGGCTCTTGGACACAGTGGGCAGTGTCAGGCCGCTCTGTGTGCCCAGAGACCATCCTGGTGTCCACGTCACAGCAAATGAAAGGGAGCAGAGTTGAGTGGAATCCCCCGCCGGAGCACATTTGACTTTCCTGGCCCCACCAGCATTTTGTTTGCCTTCTTGAATCCCTCAGTTTCCACTCTTCCTAACTTGCTGCAGTTGCCTAAAACAACAGTACAGAAGAATTTGGGAGAAAGAGGTCAGGGGACCCCAATTGTGCAGTCAGCATGGAGCAGCCAAAGTGGCTCTTCAGAGAGGGGGAGGCCCGGAGAATCAGGGTGGGGAGGGAGCTTTGAGGAAGGATGGAGCCCCTGGGTGGGCAAAGGCCAGAGGCTGGGGCCTACATGGACGGAGAAGCAGCCTGTGTGTCTGTGTGTGTGTGTGTGCAAGGGTGTATGTGACAGCACATGCCTGTGTGAGTAGGGCTGAGTGTGTGAGAGCATGTAATATGTTTGTATGTGTGTGTGCCTGTGTATAAGTGGGTGTGCATAGGTATGTGTGTATGAGAGCACCTGCCTGTGTGTGCACAGCAGGTGAGCGCATGTGAGATCATGCACGCATACCCATGCATGTGTGAGATTGCACATGTGTGTGCATATGCACGAGGTGGAGTCTGCCAGGAGGAGCTTTGTTGCCAGGCAGCCCATCCCCAGACCTCCGAGTGGCAGCAGCCAGCACAGCAGAAGGGAAGTGAGCAGCTGCCCCACTCAGTGGTTCTGCATTTTGACTCCAGGCTGACCATGGAACCTGCAGTGCCACTGCCAGAGGTAAAGGAGGTCCTGAAACCACCTGTGGCCAATTCCTCTGTCCGCCCTGAGGCCAGCCAGCTAATGAGGGGAGTTGGTGACCTCTGAATTGCCCCTAGACTTGTGGTTTCCTTTCCTCCTGTCCCAGCAGGGTGTCCCTCCTGCAGCTGCTGCACCCACCCAGCCCACTGGGCTCTGCTGTCTGGTTGACTGGGACCTTGGAAGGCTGCCAGCGAGTCACACTGCTTGGTGGCCTTTGCTGTCTCCTCACTGGTCCTTCTGAGGTCCGCTGTACCCACACCCTCATGGAGGCCATGTCCAGTCCCAGTCCAGCCAGCCCCCTTCCCTGCACACTTCTTAGGCACCTGTGTCTACACTTTTGCAAATTGCTCTTCTTTTTTTGAAACTTTTATTTATGTATTTATTTTTTCTGCTTGAAATGCCTTTATCACCTTGCAAAACTGAATTATCAGCTCAAAGTTCACTTCATCCCTGAGTTTCTCCTGCTTGGCACAGCCCCAGTCTTCTGCTTATTGATCAGCAGCAACCCTTCCCCGAGTGCTCTGGGCAGGTCTACCCTGCTTGCCTCCCCATGCTAGACTGTGGCTCTGGAGCAGCAGGGCACCTGCTGATGCCCCCACAGTTCAGAGCACAGGATGATGCATAATTGGTACCTACTGGGTGGTGGAGGAAGGAGATACCCACCAGCCCAGCAGGGCCCTCTGGACGGCACCACCTTCCCAGGGATTCAGGGACAACTCCGGGGGCAACTCTTGCTGTTGGCTGACCGCCTGCCTCTTGGTCTTATTCATATTCTGATGCTGGATTTGGTTCACTCCAATTATTTTCACAGTCCCCAGAGCTGCCTGGGACTTGTGAATCCAGCCTGTGTCTTGCTAACCACCAGCAGTTTTTTTTTTCTTCCCAGGGGGTGTCTTGTTCCATATCACAGGTTCCTCTCTGAAGCTTATTGAATTTCAAGAGCACATTATCCTTCCAGCTGGTAGTGTGCAAATGTGCCAGCCTTTGTTGGTGTCAGGAGGGAGGAAGCTGCACACCTGACTGGCCTGGGGGAAAAGAGCCCAGGGGACTGTCACCTAAGGCAGTCAGTGTGGATTATGAGCCCGGACACCAGCACTCATTATTCTGTGCTTACTGGTAATCATTTTGTGCCCATTTCTTTATGTCTACATGGCACGAACACAGCGCCCACCTCCATAGCCACCTAAAGCACTTGGTGTCTGAAACACAGGAAGCACTCAACATGAACTGTTGTCATGCATATTGTTGCCATTGTCTTTCAGAGCTGGATGGGGCTAAAGAGAAGAGTCACTCAAATCTTTCAGCCTACAAGGCGGTACGGTTAGTGCATGTCTGTAATCCCAGCACTCTGAGAGGCCAAGGGAGGAAGATTTAAAGTTGGAACCCAGCCTTTGTAATGTTGCAAAAACAAGCCCCTATCTCAAAATCAAAGATCAAAAAAAGATTGGAAATGTAGCTCAGTGGTAGTCGCCCCTAGGATTGATATCCAATACTGCCAAAGCAAGCAAACAGACATCTTTAAATTTGGGCAAACTGACATTCACAAGGCAGAAGGGTTACCATAAAGTTGCAAAGCACAAAGCCAGTGTGGGTGACCTGGGACTTCTCTAGGGTGTCCTGGAGTTCAGGACAGATTTCTTTTGTGCACAGTGCTGGTTTTTAGCACATTAGATTTGTGGAAATGAGAGAAGGTGGTGGCTGCTCTGCCTCTGGGAAGTGGGTTCAAGTCACCCTGCTTTTGTCACCCCAGTCCACTGAGCTGCTGGTGTTCTATCCACACAGGAGGATCTCAGTGTGGTGATTAAAGATGAATTAGAACCCCAGGGGTTCTCTCCACTCCATTTTGCGTTTTTGTGTTCCATGGTTGAACATCACCAAACTATTCACTGAGTCTGGGGAATTTCAAGCTAAACAAGCCCTTTAAAAAGGCAAGAAATGAGCTCTTGGTCAAGTTTCATGCCCTGCTCAATGTCACCAATGTCACACAGCTATTGAATTCAGGAGCCCTTCTCATCCTCCTCACCTCTCAGCCTCATGTCTGAGTTTGGTTCTTGTTGCACACTGGCTGGACTAACCTTTGCAGGCTTTTATCACTGGAGAGTGAGAGGCCAGCCTGGATCCTTTTTGGCAAATGCAATACGGTCTGCTTAGCATTTGGTGGCTCAAGAGAAGGGGCAGAGCTAGAAATGCAGCTGTGACTCAGACGGATGGGATGAAGTGCAGTTGGCCACTACCTCAGCAACAAATCATAGTTTCAGATAGACTTGGGACTTGACTTACCTAGTGTGGGCATGCTTGGGAGCAGAAAAGACAGGAAGACATAAACCTTTCCATCATCTGGACAGACACACCTATCGGTGGCTTCCACATCTGCTGGAAGGTGAAGGTGACATGGTGATGTCTTCCAGGCCCTACTCACTAGGCTTCAGGGTTAGATGAGCCTATGAGTTATGGTGATAGTGACTGCTGTGGGCATGGTGAGTGTTTTTGCTTATGTCTAGCTATCCCCTCAATGCCTCATAAGTGGTGGATTTTCGGAGGTGCCTGGATCTAAGGTGTGTGAATGTGAATTAAGGGTGTGTGATAACTCAATTGGTTTAGCATAGTGCTGGGTGTGGAAAATGGAAGTCCTTCCCTTGGTTAATAGGGTTTAGCCTGGATGGAATATAAAGGGAAAGCTGGAAGGCAGGCTGCTGCTGCTTGCTGCTTGTTACCTCCTGCCTGTTCTGCCATGGTCTGTTCCTTCTCTGCCATGCCACCTTGCCCGGGGGCCAGCCAACTATGGACTGAAACCTTTACAACCTGTGAGCCCAAATAAACTTTTCCTCCTTTAACTTGCAACTGTCAGCTATTTTGTCTCAGCAAAAAGTAATTAAGACAGTGGGGAAAGCAAGCTCTGCTGTTGATGATGTATACCTTCAAATCTAAATGGTTTGACTAAGTGTTTTTTGACTTTGCAATAGTGTCAGTGTGACACATATTCAGTGGAAATCTCACTTTGGATCTTGAATTTTGATTTTTCCCTGGGCTGATGAGATGTAGCCCATTGTTCTCTCTAGATGCTAGGTAGCAGCTGTGCATGATGGGGCCCAGTCCGTCAGGTAAGCATGAGGAGAAGCAATGGATACTCTGCAGAGTACGGCATTTGTGATGCTTGGTATGTGATGTGTATTCACTGCATTCTTGGCTTATGAGATTTTCAGCTTATGGTGAGTTTGGAAGATGCAACTCCACTGTAAATTGAACAGCATTTATTAAAAAGATATTTTCAAGCCTGGGTAGTACTTCAGTGCTTTCACTTCTAGATGCATTATCTCATCTCAGACACTGATCCTAAATGGGATTGAGCATTCATCTGCTTTATCACCAAGCACTCCTGGCCTATAGCTGACACAATGATCCCTATTTTCTTATGGCCCAAGGAAGGCTTTTAGTGCCAGGCTCTAAACTGTTGTTCTTGGATATTGCTACCGCTGCCCAAGTTTACTTTGTCTTGGGGATTTTTAGATTTCTCAGCTCAGCTATGAGCTGTTAACTTGCTCCCATGACAATCCAGGTGTCCTTATTCCCAGTTCAGAACCCTTTCAGTTATACAAACTTCCTTTCCAGTGGGAAGTCCTCCAGTCTTGCCCTCCTGCATACATTCGATAGTGAGTGCTTTGTACATCCTTTGTTGTCTGCGCAAATTCCTTATCTTTTCTTTATCTGGCTAACTCCCATTCTTCCTGCACCAGTCAGACCCAACATCTTCCCCTGCAAGGTGTCCATCTCCAGATTCCTGAGGCCATTTGGGTGGGTGTCTCCTATAAAGTGGTTCTGTTGGAGGGAGAGCCATCCATCTTGTGTCTGGTTTCATGACAAGGTTATGTTCAAGGAGAATCAGAAATAGGAGCCACAAGGAACCCATCAGTCCCTGCCAGCCCTTTGGATTTGAATCAGACATACAAGTGACAAAAGGCAGGAAGCTGGGGTCAGATACATCCTCCCTGGGACACTGGGATTTCTGGGAGTCATGTGAGGTGGAGCAAGGTTGTCACATGAAGGACTGGAGGGTTACAGAATGATTATCTAGCCTCAGCACTCCAGGGAACTCTATGTCACTGGTGAATGCGTTCAGACACACTTAGGTAATGTCTGTAAAGGCTTTGTGCACTTTAAAGTGGTGGCTTTATTTAATTTCAACAAAGTTGTAGTTGCAATTAGATCTGTCCAGATAATTAACTTCAATTTACTAGTTTGCAACTAGTAATTAATTACTAAAGTCTCCCGAGTCAGCGTTGGAAAGGAAAGTTGCTTCTCTGAGAACAGGGCTTTTGTTTGGAAGGCTCAGAAACATGGCCAGCTCTGGGGATGGCTTTCTCTGTGACTCACCTTGGTTCCAGGGTTGAGCAAGTTCTTGATGCTCCAACTTCCAGCTTTTTCTCCTGCAGAAAGGGAGCAGTTTTCCACTGAAGTCCTAGGAACCAAATGTCAGGCCAAGAAGCATCAATTCTCCCTAAATCCATCTTCAAAACACTAGCACTTTTTTTTCACTTCAGAAGTCTATGTCTGGCTGTGGTTTTGCTTCATATTTGAAAACTCATTATTTGTCTGTCTTTCATCGAAAGCATTAGCTCTTAACCCTGGTTGTCCCTCCTGTAATGCAGTGGGGTAAAGTTGGTCTTTTCATAACTGAGCTAACGTGATATCCTATGAGAAGAATAAATCTTTACTTTTGTCTCACACAATATCCTCAGATCAATGCCAACTGGATTATGGACTTAAATAAGAAAGGCATAAACATGTAACTTCTTTTCATTTTTATCAGTACATGTTTTCAACACACCATGATTATATTCCTTGTGGGGAGTTGGTACATGGACACAACTTATCTTAATTCCTTATTCGTCTCCTTACCCTCTGCTCCCTCTCCCTCTGCTTGTCTCTTGGTCGCATTCCTTTTTGTAAAAGGCCTAGTGCTTTGTTTTCTATTATCTATCTTTTATTTTTCTCTTTATTTTTATTTTGGGTTTCTCACATAAGAAAAGCCACGTCATATCTAATCTTGCGTGTCTGATTTATTTTACTTCTGCGGTCTAGGGATGCATCCATTTTCCTACACATGACTCTAGGTTGTCCTTCTTTGGTTTTATTTATTTATTTATTTATTTATTTATTTATTTTTTGCGGCACTGGGGATTGAACTCACAACCTCGCGCCTGCCAGGGCAGGCGCTTAAGGCACTGAGCCAAACTCCCGGCCCTGGTTTTTTTTTGAGGCAGGGTCACACTATGTAGCTCAGGCCGGCCTTGCGCTCGCCTTGTAGCCCAAGCCGGCCTTGAACTCATAACGCTCTGCCTACCTCAACCTCCCGAGTGCTGGGATTAAAGGCGTGCGCCACCATACCCAGCTTAGGTTGTCCTTCTTATTGCAGACAAGGACTCCATTATATATAAATACAGCATTTTATTTATCTAGTCACCTATTGATGGGCATACATGTCACTTTGGAAGAGAATATGGAACACTTTTGTCCTATAGGGTAGAAGAAAATGATGTAAGACAAGAAAGGAGTTATCCTGAAAGAATAGGGTATAAGCCGGAGGTTCCCTAAAATTAAGAAATTCTGTCCATCAGAGACATGAATTCAGGAAGTGAAAAAGCCAACCACAAAGTGGGAGAAGTTATACATAAAGCATATGCCTCAGAGGATTACTGTAATCAGTATTTAAAGAACTTTGCATCTGTTCCAAAATACTGACACCTTGATTTAAGAATTGGGCAAACTAGGCAATTCACAAAAGAATATATCCAAAAGCCAATCATCAGACCAATGCAAATCAAACTCAAAATGTGAAAACACTGTCCACAAACTTGAATACAATTTAAGAGAATGCAGAGCAATTCTACCCTGTTGGAATTGCTGGTGGAAAGGTAATTGGTTCAACTCCTTGGGGAAGATGTTTCTGTTCTCTACTAAAGAAACCCCAAATAGCTATGTTCCAGCAATTCCAGTCCTAGATACATCTACCTCAGAAAAAGCATCCACATGAACACTGACCAATCGGCACAAGAGTGTTTATAGTAACATTATCAGACAATCTCAAACTAGGAGCAACTCAAAGATTCATCATCAGCACAATGGATGCATTGCCAAAAATAGATGGAATGCTGTGTAGTAATTATTGCTAGGTACATGCCCTAGACGGATTTCACAAATATCCTGAGCAAAAGAAATATGACAAAAAGTATACTGCATGGTTCCATTTATATAAAGTTTGACAGCATGTGATGGAAGTTAGGGTTCGGGTTAGGGTTACCTTATGATGTGGATCAAGACTGGGAAAATGAAGTGGGATGCTTTGGAGGGGTGGAGACATTCTGTATCTTGCTTTGAGTGGTGGTGGCATGGGTGTGCACATTTTCTAAAGCTTTATATTGAGCCATGCATTGAAAATTTGTGTAATTTATTGCATGATGCTTTTTATTTTCAGGTTTCTTTTTTTATTTTAAAGAGGATAAAACCAAGGAAAATAAAACCAGTAAAAAATAAACCAGCATAAGAGATACAGGACTTCAAAACCTTACGAAACCAACAATAGTTAGCATAATGCCTTTTGCTGTTTTCAAAATAGCTGCAGATACTTTCAGACATAGTAAAAATCGAACAGAACAGAATAGGATAGAAACAATAAAACCAAAACAGTGAATGCAATAAAGGTCTTCAAAACAAGCCACTAGTAAATTCAAAATGGCTACCATAGTATGTCTTACTATCTTTCAAATAGCAGCAAGATTCTGTTTGAATAGAAATGTCTACTGAAAACAAATATAGCCCTTCTAGGACTCACTTTAGATGAACTGAATGGGAATGCAGGTGGGAGATGGGGGCTTGAGTGCTAACACCTTCGCGACATTCCTGATGATTCTTATCATCAGAGTTGGGTATCACTGCCCTTGACCAAGAGCCGGGATCATCCAATGCTCATTATTTGGCCCATGTATACCTAGTCTTGGGACTTCAGTGATCAGTCTCCTGAAGGAGCATCATTGACCTGATCCCTCTGATGCAACCCTCGGGATATTCTGGCTTTGTTCTGGCAGCCCTTTAACATACACATTGTAATCCTGAAGCTTAGCTGTCTGCTGCACCAGTTACAGAGCTGTGGAAAGGCTCAGAGTCGTCCTGAGTGCCTGGCCTAAATTTACCCATTAGAGCTAAGGTTTGAACTGCGGCCTTTGGCTCCCATTCTGAATTGAAAGAAGTGAGATTCAAAGTTTTATTTAAAGGGCATCAAAATATTTGAATAGTATAATAATAATAATAATAATATAAACGGTAATAGGTTAATATAATATAAATAACTTAATATTTTATCTATTTATTTTTATTTATTTAAGAGAAAAAAGACACAGAAAAGAAAAGCAAAAAGCAAAACAGACAAAAAACAATAATGAATCCAATACAATAACAGTATAGGTTTATAAAACAAGATGATAGGAATTTGACAATGGTTGTAATATTGCATATTGTTACCTTAAAAAATGGTTCCTTAGATGAACAGATATGACATGTAAAATTGGTGTAATCATATGAGTATTAACTGTTCTTTTCCAGTAACTAATACATTTAGTAATATAGTCATTTTAACTATCTTATGTGTGTGTATATATATATATATATATATATACACAATTTTATGTCTTTTTCCTTTTTCCTTCCTTCTTTCCTCCTTTCCCCATCCCAATTACTTTTCCTTTTTGAGTAGTTTCTTACCCTTACACCCTTTATTGTAGATTTTGGGTCGTATATACTTTTTCAGTTTCTTACACTAGGGAGACAATATGGTATTTACACATGTGAATTTGATCTATTTCACTTATAAGTATGGTCTCAAGTCACATCCATTTACTTATAAAAATCCCAATTTAATCTTTCTTTATAACTGAGTAGCACTCCATTGTATAAAAATACCACATCTTTTTTGTCCACTCCTTGATTGATGGGCACTTGGGTGGTTTCCAAGATTTGCCTATTACAAATTCTGTTGCTATAAACATGGGTGTGGATATATCACTGTGGTATGATGTTTTCAATTCTTCTGGGAAAATGCCCAGAAGCAGAATAACTGGGTCAAATGGAATCTCTAATCCTAGTTTTTGAGGAACCTCCACACTGATTTCACAGTGGTTGCACCAGCCTATACTCCCACCAACAGTGGAGAAGACTTCCTTTTTCCCCACAACCCCTCCAGCATTTGTTATTGGTTGATTCTTGATTCTGGCCATTCTTTCTGGAGTGAGATGGAGTCTCAATGTTGTTTTACTTTGCATTTCCTGAATGACCATTGATGTCGAACATTTTTTTCATTATTTATTTGCCATTTATATTTCTTCCTCTGACCAGTGTGTTTTCATCTCAGATGCCCATTTTTGGATTGGGTCCTTGAAATTTGGGGGCCTGATTTTCTAAAAATTTTTTATATGTTTTAGATACAAATCCTTTGTCTGAGGGACAGTTGGATAAGATATTTTTCCGATTTATGAGTTTTCTTTTCACTCTTTGGAGATGTCTTTTGACATGTAAAAGGTTTTTAATAAGACAAGATCCCAGTTGTTGATTCAGGGAAGCATGTCTCGTGCATTTTGGTTTTTGTTCATGAATTCTCTGCCTACTCCTATGTTGTCAAAATTTTTACCTACTTTGTATTCCAGCTGATTTAGTGTCTCTGTCCTAATATTCAGATCTTTGATTCATTTTGACTTTAGTTTAGTTTAGTCATAGACATGGATCTAGTTTTAGTTTACAGCATATGGAAAGCCAGTTTTTCCAACACCATGTATTAAAGAGGCTATCTTTCTTCCAGTGTACATATTTGGCCCCTTTGTCAAACATGAGGTGGCTGAGTGTATTTGTAGTTGTGGCTGTATCTTCTAATCTATTCCATTGATCTTCAGGTCTGTTTTTATTCTAGTACCATACTGATTTTATCACAGTAGATTTGTGATATAATTTCCAGTCTGGGATTGTGATGCCTCCTGCCTTGCCTTTGTTCCCCAGAATTGCCATTGCTATTCTAGGTCTCTTCTGGTTCCAGATGAATTTTAGGGATGATTTCTCTAGCTCTCTGATATTTTGATTGGAATTGCACTAAATCTGTATAACAATGTTGGGAGAATGGCCATTTTCACAATGCTTGTTCTTGCTATACATGAACAGGGAATACCTTTCCATTTTCTGAAATCCTCTTCGATTTCCCCTTTCAGAGTAATGTAATTTTCACTGTGTAGATCTTTTACTTACTTTGTTAGATTGATTCCTAAGTATTTCATTTTTTTGGATGCTATAGTGAAAGGTGTGGTTTTCTTTATTTCTCTCTTGGTGATTTTGTTGTTTGTGTACAAGAATGCTATTGATTTTTGAGTGTTGACCTTGTATCCATCTACATTACTGAATTTGGTTATTACATCTAGAAGTCTTTCAATGGATTTTTGGGGGTCTTTTATGCAGAGTATCATATCATCTGCAAATAATGATAATTTAACTTCTTCCTTTCCTATCCTTATACCTTTTATTTCTCTCTCATCTAATTGCTCTGCCTAATGTTTCCAGAACTACATTGAATAGGAGTGGTGATAATGGACATCCTCGTCTTATTCCTGATTTTAGGTTGAAAGTTTTCACTTTTTGCCCATTTAGTAAGATGTTGGCTGTTGGTTTGTGATATATGGCTTTTATCAGGTTGAGGTAAAGACCATCTATTCCAATTTTCTATAGTGTTTTTACCATGAATGAGTGCTGAATTTTGTCGAGAGCTTTTTCTGCATCTATTGAGATGATCATGTGGTTCTTGTCCTTGGCTCTGTTGATATGGTGTATTACATTTATCAATTTGCATACGCTGAACCATACCTGCATTCCTGGGATGAATCCCACTTGATCATGGTATATAATCTTCTTAATGACTTGTTGCATTCTATTTGCCAGTATTTTATTGAGGATTTTTGCATCTATGTTCATTAGGGAGATTGGTCTGTAATTTTCTTTTTTGGTTGTGTCTTTCTCTGGTTTTGTTATTAGCATAATACTTGCTTCCAGGAATGAGTTAGGGAGACTTGCTTCCCTTTCAATTTCATTGAAGAGTTTGATGAGTGTTGGAATTAAGTCTTCTTTGAATTTCTTGTAGAATTCAGCAGTGAATCTATCAGGACCTGGGCTTTTTGTTGGTAAGTCTCATTACATTTTCAATTTCATTAATTGAAATTGGGTTATTCAGCAGTTTTAATCTTCTTGATTCAGTTTTGGTAATTCATAGATTTCTAGGAATCTGTCCATTTCTTCTGTGTTATTGAACCTATGGGAGTAAAGGTTTTTAAAGTAGGTATTGATGATCGTCTGTATTTTCACAGGGTCTGTAGTGATTTTACCATTTTCATTTCTTATTGAATGGATTTGAGTTTTTTCTTTCCTCCTTTTGATAAGGTTGGCTAGGGGTTTATCAATTTTATTTATTCTTTCAAAAAACCAGCACTTCATTTAATTAATTCTTTGTATTGTTTTATTAGTTTCAATTGAATTAATTTTGGCTTTGATCTTGATAATTTCCTCCCTTCTTTGGGCTTTGGGCTTGATTTGTTCTTCTTTTTCTAGAAGTTTGAGGTGCAGCATTAGGTTGTTTATGTGTGTTCTTTCCATTTTTCTGATGTGAGAGTTTAATGCTATAAATTTCCCTCTGAGGACTTGTTTCATTGTGTCACACAGGTTCTGGTAATTTTTGCTTGCATTTTTGTTTGATTGTAGATATTGTTTAATTTCTTCTTTGATTTCTTCTGTCACCCAGTGGTTGTTTAGGAGAGTGTTATTTAATTCCATGTGTTTATGGAGTTCTTGTACGTTTTTTGTTGTTAATTTCCAATATTATTGTGCTGTGGTAAGACAATATACATGGAATTAATTCAGTTCCTTTGAATTTACTTAAGAATGTTCTATGGGCCAGTATATGATCTGTTTTAGAGAATGACCCATGTGCAACAGAGAAGAATGTGTATTTTGATATTGTTGGGTGGAACACTCGGTACACATCTACTAGGTCCATTTGTTCACAAGTTTGATTCAGTTCTGTTATTTCTTTGCTGATTTTTTGTTTGGTTGATCCATCTCTCTGTGACAATGGGGTATTAAAGTCCCTCATTTTAACTGTATTATTGTTTATTTGTTTTTTCATGTCTATTAAGATTTGTCTTACATAGGTGAGTGCTCCCATATTTGGTGCATATGTATTTATGATCATAATCTCTTCCTCTTGAAGTTTCCCTTAACAAGTATGTAGTAACTTTCTTTATCTCTTTTGGTCATTCTTGGCTTGAAGTTCACATTGTCTGCAAACAAAATAGCTGCCTCTGCTTTTTTCTGGGTTCCTGTTGCATGGAGCTTTGTTTTCCATCCTTTTATTTTTAGTCTATGAATTTTATTTTGAGTTAAATGTGTTTCTTGTACACAGCATATTGTTGGATTTTGTTTCTTAACTCACTCTGCCAATGTATTTCTTTTTTTGGTGAGTTGAGACCATTTACATTGATCGATGTAACTGATATGTACTGGCTTATCACTGTCACTCTATCTTTCTGTTGTTGGTTTTCTACTTTTTGTGTTTAATTGTTTGCTCTGCTTAGTGGTTTCCTTTTGCTGTTGTTCTTGGGATTGCAGTTATCTTTGTCTCTTTCTAGACTGTCTTTCAGTGCTCTTTGTAGTGTTGGCTTGGTGGCCATGAATGTCTTCTTCTGTTGTTCTTTGTCGTGGAAATATCTTATTTCTCCATCAATTTTAAAATATAGTTTTGCAGGATGCATCAATCTGGGTTGGAAGTTGTTTTCTTTCAGGATTTGAAATACTTCATTCCAAGCTCTTCTTGACCTGAAGGTTTGTGTTGAGAAGTCTGCTGTGATTCTGATAGGCTTTCCTTCATAGGTGATCTTGGTCTTTTCTCCGATAGCTTTTAGTATTCTGTTTTTGTGCCAAATTTCTGATATCCTAATTATTATATGTCTGGGTGAAGATTTATTTTGGTTCTGGTTAGTTGGGATTCTGCACACCTCACTTATGTGCATATCAGATTCTCTTCCCATGTTTGGAAAATTTTCTGGTATTATTTCTGTAAATCGCCTTCACAGGTCATTTGGGTTGACCCCTGTTTTTCGTTGACACCTATCAATCTTATATTGTTTCTCTTTGCATCATCTTGCAGCTGTTGAACTGTTGTTTCCTGGTTCCTTGTTATTTTTAAGAGATCTTTTCTTTCGTGATCATAAGCTTTCATGCTGTCTTCAAGGTCTGAGAGTCTATCTTCAGCTTCATTCAAGCAGTTTTGCCAGCATTCAATGGAATTTTTAATTTCCTGAATATCCCTTTGAATCTGTTTCATGCATTCTCTCTTATATTGTTCATTCAAAGTTTCCATCATTTCTTATGTTTCTCTATTTTTTTTAATCTAGATATTCCTTAGATACACACAGCATTTATTTCATGATGTTTGGTGTTTCATTTTTTAACTGAGAGATTATTTCTGCTCAGATTTCCTCTATAGCTTCATGGAGTTGTTTCTTTTCTTCAGTTGTTATCATTTCAGAAAGTTCAGTTGTGTGATTTCCAGTGTCTTCCATTTCAGTATCTCTTGGGTTTGTTCTGGGTGGGCTGGAGGACTGAGACTGCATCTTGATATTCGCTTTGTCATTTTCCTCTGGGACCTGTGTGGCTGGCCAGGCAGTCTCCTAATGGACTGCACTGGAATGCTGTGCTGGGTAGAGCTTCAATCCTCAAATATTCCCATGGCTAGCCAGAGAACTACCCTTGAACTATGGCACCAGAGCCTTGTGCTCTGTGGCCTGTGAGGCTGGCCACACGTTCCCCTTATATACCGTGCTGGGCTGCTCTGGGATGCTGGGCTGAGCAGAGCTTGGATCCCTGCTCCATCCAGCTGGCACATACCCATGAAGTGTGTCGCCAGGGCCTAGAACCTGGCTGAGTGGTGTTCAAAACCTCCGTAACCCGGGTGGCTAGCAGAGATGCACCTATGGGGTGTGGCACTGGGGCTTTGTGCCTGGCTGGTTGGAGTTTAGAGCCTCCATGACCCATATAGCTAGAGGGGATGTACCTGCAGTGTGTCACTGGGCCTAGTGCCTAGTTGGGTGTAGTTCAGAATCTCTGGGACCCAGATGGCTAGACGGAGCACAGCCCCAGAGTGTGGAACTCTTCCATCTGGTTGGGAGGAGTTCAGAGCCTCTGAAGTGTGGGGCTAGCCAGAATGCACCCCCAGTGCACGGTGCTGGGACCGTGTTCCTTGCTGGGTGGAGTTCGGAACCTCTGGGACCTGCTGTGTAAATAACTGGGTCACACACCTGAGCTATAGAGCTGGGGCCTTGTGCTTTGATACGCAGAGCTCAAATTCTCCAAGACCTTTTGGCTATGCTGGTTGCTCCCTGATGAGCACTTCTGGGGCTCTGGGCTGGGCTCGGTTCGGTACCTCTGTGACCTGTGAGGCTGGCCGGGTATTCCACTGATGGATTGTGCTGGGACACTGGGCTGGGCAGAGCTCAGATCATCTGTGCAGCTAGCAAGGACACACTCTCAGAGTGTGGCACTGGGGCCTTACACCAGGTTGGGTGGAGTTCAGAACCTCCAGGACCCAGGCAGCTAGGCAGAGTGTGCTCCCTGTAACTTAATAATTTATAGGAGGGAAATAATTGATGAGAAGGGCAAACTTGCTTTCCTATCTAATAAGAGATTTTCTTTTAAAATTTTGAATAGACAGATTTTGAATTTATATTACAATCTTTCTTTCTTTCTTTTTTTTTTTTTTTTTTGCTTCTTACCTCAAGCAGGGTCTCCGAAGAAGCCTGTCTCATAATGGTAATACTCGGGAGGATGTGTTTTGTCTTGCTCCAACTCTCTCTACCTCTGTTCTTGATCTGCAGCCCTCCAGGAGAACTCCAGACTGGGGAATCTTCCTCAGAAAGGTGTTATGAGTTGAGATTAGTTAGGCAAGTGGCAGAGCGCATGCATAAGCAGTGATTTTGCATAATGAGGCGTGTGAAATCCCACTGGAGGTTGTTAAAACAGCAGACAGACTGCGGTAAACAAGGAGGAAGGTAGGCTTTGAAAACAGATGGCTTTGAAAACCTGGCAAAGCCCTGTTGCAGACTTTTAAAAATTGGTTTCGTTAGTGCAAGCTATTTTTTAAAATTCTACATGCATATTTTAAAGTTCTGTTTTAATGATAAAGTTCCGTGGGTAATTGAACATCAGTTTACATCCTGCTGTAAACATGCTAGCAGCCAGATGTGATGGGCAGCGGGTACGGAGACCCAGGCTGTTCTGTATTTAGTCAGACGCATGATCTGTGGTTCAGACTGGGACAGCTTTGGGGCTTACACTCTGGGCAGGTGCAGGGCTGCGGCCTGTCTCTCCCCACCACAGCCCGGTCAGCCCTGAGCTCTCAGCTGGTTTCTGAGAGGGTCTGCAGACTCTTTCCTCCTCCCTTATGTGTCCTCATTTTCTCCAGAAAATCGGTGTGACCTCTATTCCCTTTCTCATCTCATCTCTATCACTGCTGAATGGAGTTCTTTTGCCATCCACACACTGTCTTTCCATTATTTCTGGAGTCACCTGACCTCTGTACAAAGGGACCCTCTGCCTGATGTGTCCTTTTTTAGATAGATCTCAAATAAGTTACCCAATCAGGGTCCCATTTCTAGGTAATTTGATAGATGAAGGGCTTCTCTCACTGTCTATTGATAAAAGTTATCTTACTTCTAAATGAAGGTAACCTGACTGCCTTTTATATATTTATTTCTACACAATGTAGATATATTCTTTGAGGGATGACATATAGTAAATTTTCTTCAGCCAAAT
This sequence comes from Dasyprocta punctata, assembly GCA_004363535.1. Taxonomy (NCBI): domain Eukaryota; kingdom Metazoa; phylum Chordata; class Mammalia; order Rodentia; family Dasyproctidae; genus Dasyprocta; species Dasyprocta punctata. Next base: position 32,873 of record RJWM01009952.1, on the reverse strand, counting down.
TCCACTTACCTAATTCCCTAGATTAAAAATACAATCTTCTTAACATATGTCTATATAACTCTAGGAGGCTGAGGCAGGAAGATCATAAGTTTGAGTCCATACTTAGAAAGACCCTGTCACAAAATTAAAAAATTAAAGAGTAGGGAGTGTAGCTCGGTGTGAAGGCCCTGAGTTCAATCCCTAGTATCCTCCTCCTGCACCAAAACTTTTTTTCTTCTTAATAATAATGATGAAAATGTATAATAGCAAAGACATACTGCTTACTACATTCCAGACATATTCTAAGCACTTTATTTCATTAAGTTGTTTAATTAGCAACCTTGGGAGGCAGATACTTCCCAGTTCATAACTGGGGAAACTGAGGCACGCAGTGTTTAAGTACTTTCTCAAGATCACATAGCTAATAAGTGGCAGGGCTGGGGCTTGAACTCAGTCACTGCCCTTGATGATAACTATTGTTCTCTACCTCCTTGCATCTCTGAGAGACTTAGTAACTCACATTACAATGGTCTTTAATGAATATTAGGTTACTGCCTACTCTGTCCTGCTTTATGGCGCTCAAGTGACCTGAATGCTCATTAATAATCAGTTGTGTTTGTGACAAGTACACTTATTATAAATATATACTTCAATTATTATATAAACAGATGCAATGCAAATGCAAAAAAGGAAGTTTGTGTGTGACATCTTCTGTGAATACCTGGCAAAGTCTCAATGTAGGTAAGCTGCTAAAATATTACTCTCCAATTAGGGGAGGTATAACATCTATGAAATATTTGAGGAGAGGTGTGGTTATCTTTGCCAAATACTTCGGAAACATTCTGAACAAATTCTGCTTGGACATCATAGAAGAGATACCATGTTGGCTTTTGTTACAGCCCTGCTAAATAGTGTTGATTTCATACTCGAGTGTCTCAGTCTTTGTTATAAAGTCGGTGGTCACCTTTCATTGTGAATGTAGTTTAAGGCAAGTGAAAAGAGGCAAAATACTAACCAGTAGATTCTTCTTCAAAGAAAATCCCTTGGCCATTCATTAAGAACCCCACTGTTAGAAGGCTGATCCCAGTCTCTGACAGGGAGGCATGAGGACCCCTGGGCCACGGAGGAGCTGAGTTTCAAAGAAGATTTTGAGGACTGGGATTGCATTGAGAAAGGAACTGTTTAGGAAGTTCCCTGCTGGAGTGAGATGAGGAGTGAGAGAATGAGATTCTTGTACTTGATGCAGCCTGAGGATTGAAGGAGGCTGCCCTGTGCTCCAGCATGCTGCCATGAAGTCTGCTGTTCCATAAGCCTGGATTCTAGGGACCAATGGAGCAAACGTGAGCTTGATCCAGTGTATAACATGGCTTTTGTTTGGATTTAAGGAAAAACAGTTTTGTATTCAGTTAACTTCGGTTTGAGCAGGATGCTGTAGGCATAATATTTGTCTCCCCAAACTGTATATGCTAAATCTAAATGCTCAACATGTTGGTAAGTAGAGGTGGGGCCTTTCAAGGAAGATTAAGTCATGAGACTTATGCAAAATTGTCAAATCAGAAACATAAGGACAGCATCATCTTGAATGGGATTAGTACCCCCAGAAAAGGGACCCCAGAGATCTGCCTTATCCCTTCCATCTTGAATGGACACAGCTAAAACACACATCTCTGATTCAGGAAGCTGGCCCTCACTGCACACTGAATCTATTGACCTTGGACTTCTCAACTTCCAGAACCATAAGAAATACATTTCTGTGGTTCACAAACCATCTGGTTTAGGCTATTTGGTATAGTAGCCTGCATGAACTAAGACATAGGGCAGCCACGACTACTGTTTTGAATCATTATTGAATCATTCAATGCATCAACTTCTTGGGCCAAACCTGAGAGTCATCACATGTTTTCATTTTGCTGCTCTTTTTAGTGTGTTTTATTTTAGAACAGCAATCTTTCACTCAAATTTCCTCTTTCTGTTGAGAAGTGATTCTTAGTGATGAACATTTGTTGAATGCTTATCTTTTCCAAGAATGGTGCTAGGTAATTTAAATCCATTATCTCCTCTAGTCATCAGCAGAATCTGAAAGTTTTTGAGTTGAAAGTTTCTGTTTCCAATTTATCAAAGATACTAAAAGTTCAGAGATGTAAGGTGACCTGTTAAGGTCACACAGGAGGTGGAGGACTCATGATTACATTCATATTTTTTTCTTTTACTTTCAAACATGACACTCCTACAGTTTTGGTCACATGTCCTCCCCATTGAGTTATATATTTATAAAAGTTGCATTGACCAGTAAGTAAGTCCTTGCCTTATGAAGAAATTCTGTTCTGGGAGGATTATTCCTAAATTGAATTCATTCATCAACCAGCAAAGTGAGTCTCATACAGTTCCCCTGTGAAAGTTCATAACTCAAATGTTCATAAGTTGAGGACTTACTGTAAGAAAATAACTCTGGTATGATTAGGCTGCCAGCCATATCTATGGGTCTTCTTCAGCATCCTAATATGTCTACTTCTTTACAGCCTGGCACTGTGATTTTGCTGTCCACAGTACTTGTGCTCCTTCCCTGATCATACTCCTTGGGTAAGCTCCTTGGGTTCAGGGATTGTTCTGGCTGGCTTTGGCACTCCCCTACTATATGGTCCATCCACTAGGGAGTGATCCATTTCTTTATCTGTATCAATCAGATTTTCCATTGCTGGGACAAAATACTTGATAATCACAATTTAATTTGGATCATGATTTCAAAGGTTTCAGTCCATGATAGGCTGGCACCAAGAGAGAAACATCATAGTGGAAGTGGGTGGTAGAGCAAAACTGTTCAATTCATAGTGGTCAGGAAGGAGAGCACAGGGGACAAATATCAGAGAGGAAAGGGCTAGGAGTCATAAATAGTACTCAAGGTTATACTTCTGTGAGTCACCCAGAATGTGTTTTATTAGTCCCCTAGGTATCTCCCAAGACAATCAAGTTGACATTGAAGCTCAATAGTCACATAATCTCTGAACAACTTCATCTGGTGTGCTGTCAAATCAATTAGGTCACTTGGCTACTATCAGACAAGTGATACCAGAATGGTGGGGGACAGAGTTTTGATCTTCCATACCAAGAAAATTACCAACCCCAACCTACTATCTAGAGATAGTTGGAAGCCTCTTCCCTGAGATGTTTTGTTCCCTTGGTTTGTAGCCTGGGATCCTGTTCAATGAGTCTGTCAACATTTGAAGCCAGAGCTAGATCAACACAGATCTGTGATGAGAGCTTGGACTGTTTTCACTGTGGCTCCTCCCCTGTATACCAGTCTTCACTGGCTTCCTGGGATAATGATAGCCCAAATTTCATTTTTTAAAAATCCTCTCATGTTTTATCATGTCCCAGTTCTCCTAGCAGCTTAACATTAGATGCTTCTGCTGTAAGAAGAATTTCCATGGAACTCCAGAATCAACCCCAAAGTCCAGCAAGAACCCTGGTGACCCACTAATGGGATTGTGTTGGACAGACTCTTAGATCCTAAGCACAAAGCCTCAGGCTAGCTTTCTCATTCAAGATGAATACTGTAAGTGTCAGTGTCTGGCATCGTAATTTATCCTTGGAAAGAGACAGATCAGCTTGCTTTCAATAAATAGATTCTAGACCAAAATTCCATGTAATTATGTTTCCTAATAGTATTAACTCACTGCCCACAGGCAAAACACAAAAATCCTTCCTTTGTATCAAAGGAAACCTAGTAAGCTGAGCTTCTGAGTTAACATAATGTGTGGGGTTGATGAAACTCTGGCAAAATTAGAGGCTTCCAGTGGGTGATTTGGGGAAGGAGAAAGATCTCCATGATACAATTCCTCTCTGATGTTCCAGAATTCTGTCATTACAATCTACATGATTCTGTTGTACCAGCATCGATTTCACCAGGCTTATTGCTTGTTCTGTTTGGTGGGTGACATTCTGAAAAGCCCTTTAAAGTAAATGTTACTTTAGAGATTACTCTTGGTGTACTACTGAAGAAACTTCAACTTCCAAAAATGTGTTTGTAAGGGAATTGATTTTAAGATCCTGTTGGATTGTTTTTGAAGATGTGTATTACAAGATCCTAGTGATGGTTCATGTTTATGTTCTCCAGTTGATGTAGGGCCTGTCTGAGTGGAGGCCCATAGCTCCTTAGTCATGGACTTACTCAAGTTCTCTGGAATTTTTAAAGCTACCTCTAGGCTCAGTAACCCAATGAACACCCTCTGCTTGAATGTGTGGTGTTTCTCAGAATGCCCTTTTCTAATCTTTTGTAAGCCCATGGAGGACAGTGTCCTAACCCTCCATATCCTGCAAAACCAGACTCTTCCATGATGACCCATGATTACTTGGGGATTGACTTACTTCAGAGGGACAGAGGGAAAAATGAGGAAAAGATTTAGATTTTTATTTTCAGAATTGCACTGTTAACTTGCATGACGTAGTCTTTCATATCTCTCCTGGTCCACCCAGAGCTATGGTATCTCAGCAGTCAGACAAAGGGTTATCAGATACAAAGTGATAGATAAAAATGTTGGTACCCTGATATGGAGACCTTTGGTGTAGACTCAGAATAGTGATCACAGGTGAAGATCCCCCCTGACCACAGTGGTACTAGGAATTAAACCCAAAGCCTTTGCACTGGGTTACATTACCAGCTCCGTTTAGGTTTTATTTTGAGATAGGATCTTTCAAAATTGCTAAGCTGCCCAGACCAGGCTTGAACTTCAGATGCTCCTGCCTCAGCCTCCAGAGGATGCTAGGATTTCAGGCATGCATTACCATATCTGCCTGAAGAGTTTTGTTTCTTATAGTAGGATTAAATGTACTTAAACAAACACACAAACTCACAAAGTGCACATAATTCTAAGTACATGGGCTCTAGATATTTTCACAAACTGAACATACTCAAGTAATCAGCACTCAGGCCAAAAATGAAAACATAACACAACCAAAACCAAAACAGAACAAAGCCGGTCCTTGGTGGGCCCCTTCACCCCATCTTCCAGTTATTTCCTGTATTTCTATGGGAAACACTGTTGTAATTTCTAGCAGCATCAGTGATTTTGCCTGTATTAATGCTTTATATGAATAGGATAACACATACTCTTGCAATGTATTCTATTTTACTCAGTGTTTGTCTTAGTTACTTTTCACTCATTGCTGAGACAAAACACCTGACACCCAAAATTAGGGAAGGTAATGTTTATTTCTTACAGTTCTTGGGGATTTCAGTCCATATTTAGTTGGTTCAAGGCAGCATGGTGTGGTGGGGTTGCCATTCATGGCAGCCACAACAGCAAGGCAAACCAGCAAGAGAGAGCACACCTTTCTCTCGCCCTTACACTGTATGTCGGCTCCATCCCTGTATGGGTGCAACACTCACATCACCAACCCCAGTGCCAGACAACAAACCAATCACAAATGCCAGACTCAGCCCTGTCCATGCCATAATTACATGAGACTTTGGGGGGGACCCAGGATCAAACCCATACAGTGTTGTTTGTAAACTCATCAACGTTGTTGAGAGTAGTTGTAAATGATTTTTTAGCCACTTAAACATGATCCTCCTTTTAGTTATTAATGCCCAGGGGATAGTATTCTTCCATGCATATCTGAAAGCTACCCTTTTCTTGGTTGTCCAAATTCTGTAGTCAGGAAATGTGGGAAAGGCATTTGTGAATATTCCACTGTTGTATACCAGGGATTAGCCATGACAACTGAACTACAGGTTCCTAACACTGACCCTTCCTCCTGGATGCATTCTGATATGATGCATTCATTTCACCTTTGGGAATGAGGGAAGCCAGATTGTTGGTGCCCATGAGAGCTCTCTAAGTTCCTGGGTGAGGGGATAACAACATGAGGATGAAGAAAATAAAGATAAGACACAAAGCTGTAGTCAAGTGGAGCCCTCTGGATGGGAGAAAGAGACTGCTCAACCAACTGCAATGCATTTATTTCTACACTTGTCATACCACACCCCTCTGCTTAACTTGCTCCAGCACTCCATGCCCTCAGGGCATTCCTCAGAATCTCTGTGCCCTTGGGGTACTTCTGTTTGGGCACTTGTGCTTTTGGCTCTGCATGTGAGAATGATCACTAGCTCAGCAGCTCCCAACACCAGATGTGGTGGTACATCCTGTAAGTCATTAGAAGGCTGCAAGGGCAAACTGTAGACTTGTGTGCTCCATCCCAAGACCTAATGAATTTCCCTGCAATAATTTCCCAATTATTTCTTTAGATCTTTAATTTAAACTTGCTCTCTTATCCAGACTGTCATGACAGCCTTCTACTGGGCTCTCTGCTTCCTGTCTCCTTCCTACGATGTATCTATCCCTCGTGTTCCTGATAAGAGTCAGACCTTCAAGTTCTCCTTTCTGACACCCTGTGGTTCAGCTTTTCAATCCTCATCTTCAGCCTGGCAGGCTGTGACCTCCGTGATCCTGATCCACTCTGTGACATTTCTATTTGCCTAAACCCTCATTCTCATACACTATGTTCCAATCCTGTTGAAAACATTCAGTTTTCCCAAAGTGCTTGCCTTGTTAAGTCTCCATACTTTGCTTGTAGTATGTGAATTCTACTGGTCACTCTCAGTTACCTGCTTGTTGGCTGAATAAATGATGACGTTATGATTTGAACTTGAAATATTCCCCAAACTCATGTGCCAAAGGCTGATGGGCTGTTTAGGGAAGTGATTGGATCACCAGGGCTCTAACTTCTTCAAGTAGGTTAATCTAGGAATGTGATTGAAATTTAAAGATGTTATTGGGAGGTGATGGAAATAGGAGGTGAGGCCTAGTTGAATGGAGTAGATCTTGGAGTATGGGTTTGGAGACTGCATCTTGTCCCTGGTCCTTTCCTTTTTGGGCTTCAGCCTCTGTCTTGACCACCATGAGGTGAGCAGTCTTCCTCCACAGCACCCTTCTGCCATGAAGCTTCTGCCTCATCATAGACCTGAAAACAATACACCCGGCCAGGACCAAGGGCTGAAACCTTTGAAACGATGAGCTGACATAAATCTTTCCCTTTCATTTGCTTTTCTCACAGAGTTGCAAAGTTATCACAGATGCCTCCTTCCATGGAGATTTCCCATCCTCTCATGGACCAGCCCCTCTCTTCCGTGCCCTGCAGGACCCATGCTGCCTTCTGACTCTTCTTCATCATACTGTGTCAGTTTACCTATTGGTTAGTTCCTCCTTCAAGGTTGTACGGTCCTTAAATCTCGGACTTCTAGCTGTGTTAAGAGACTTAGCTCAGTAAATATTTCATGATCTGAACAATATAACAACCCATTATACTGGCTTGAGGAGAGAAGTTGGGAAGCTTCTTATGGGCAAAGAATAGAACTCAAACATCTGATCAACCCAGTTCTGGTCTAAGATTTTGGAGGTCTCTGCACCCCAGGCCTAAAAGATTGCTATTTGGGGGCATGTGTGAGCTTTGTTCTCTATTAGGAGGTTTTTTTTCCCCCCGTCTCTGGTGTTAATGGATCTGTTTCCTATAAGTGGAGCTGGGTGTCCACCGCATATCAGGGAGAGAAAGCGCCCACAGGGAGGGAGAGGAAGGATGTGCACTTTGAGTTGGTTAAACAGCCGACAGCTGCACTGACTTAATTGGGTTTTATTCTATTTGATCTTGGATAAAGAGGATTTTTGAGAGTCCATTTTCTCCTTCTTAAGTGTTCTTGCTAAAAAAAATAATAAAAAAAATCCTAACATCTGCTCAGCTCCCAGATTTTTGCTAGCCAATTTTACTACACATGGGGGCAGTAGTACACCACCGACCTGCTTGCTGGCGCCCATGGGAGCTGATTTATGAATCTGGAGCATTCACCGGGAATTTTAACTCTAGTTAGATATTTTTCCATCTCATATATATTGGCGAGAAATATCACTTAAGACAAAGTTGGAAATAAATTAAGCAGGGAGCCACATAAAGAGGTTTATATTTGCTTTTTTGCCACAGTCTGTGAATGCTTATCCTTTGAGTGTTTTCAGACTGGATCACAAACCCCCAGTTTGAGTCTGATTATGCCATAAGGTGGTTCCCATTAAGTTGATGATGTTTCTGGGAATTCTAGGTCAAGATGGAAAAATCTTGTGTCAGCTCATGGCTTTTGAATGACTTGAATGTACCAAGTGCTATACCATGGGTGGCTATATCTGTTACTCAGTTAAACATTCCAGAAGTGCCACATCTTTATCCCTGTACACCAGCAAAGAAATCAGGCTCAGGGGATGATGTGAGTTGCCCAAGGTCATACAGTTCATGGGCATTAAGGAACTGTACTTTGTAAAGTCAGGAAGAGTGCTGTCTTGTATACTCACAGATATATTCTTAACACCTAGGGCAGCACTAAATTACATGGTGAAAGCTTAATAAATATTTGTTGAGTAAGTAAATGGCTGAAGAACTTGTCGACTCCAAGTACAATTATCTTTGTGTGCTGTGTGGTGCTTTCAGAATGGGTTGGCAATTTTTCAAGTGCTCTTAGTAGATGCTGCATGCGATGGTAGCTCCTGGATTCCAGAGGAAAACTGCTTCCTCTGGGAATTTCGCAGACCCACACTCTAAAACCAGAAGGTTGTGGGACAATATCAACACATTTTAAAGAGTGATTTGATTGTTTAACAAAGTCACAGTGAGACAAAAGAAACAAAAGAGCACAGTATGGATCTGGAGTAAAAGATTTTATCCTAAATAAACTGTGTGCAATTTGGGGTTGGGGGGTAAGGGGCTATTTGTTACCTGTGGCAAAGGTAACGGTTGCTTTCAGTCATTTCAAATCAACAGACACATACAGGAATGAGCAAAAAGAGGATGTAACTCAAAGGAACATTCTTGAGTGATTCAGTATAAGGGGAATGAGCAAATCTTCTAAGAATGAGGATCCCTCATGGGGCTCTAATTTGTATATACAGTTCCATTTTGTCTTTGCTCTGCCCTGCACTGGGGTAAGAAAGCTTGGTGAAGAAGAATACAGTTGTTGGGTGGTCTTAATTGTGGCCAGTGTCTGAGAACACGGTCTTGCTGAACTGCACCCTGTTTAGCGAGATAGAAGTGCTTGGAGCCCTGGAGATGCTGGTTCAGATTGGGAAGCCTGTGAACCAGAAACAGGGGCTCAAAGACCTCGTGCACTTGAAAAGTTTGTAAATTCAATGTGTGTGTTATTACTGCTTCCTAGGAGTCATTCCACCATTCAACCATGTAAGGAGCTAAACATTTGCAATAGATGGGTTTTTGTCTTAGGGGAGCTGGGCAGACTGTATGCAACTCCACAGGCAGGTTTGAGAAGGATGTGGCCCTGTGGGAGGGACAGTGATGGCTGTAGTTATGTGACTGGAGCAGAATGAAGAAGAAAGAGAATGAGTCCTTAGAACCTTCAGTGAGAAGAGGCAGGGCTCAGGTTCTCAGTCTAGGGTAGAGAATGGGCTGCACACAGCTCTTGGCTTCCCTCATGGGTAGGCACAGTGACCGTCATCCCAGGTGCGCTAACCAACGTCTAGGTGTCTGATGCTTGTCAGTGGAAAAGGCTGGGCCATCTTAGCTTCTTTCCTCATCACTTGGACATAATACTAGACACCCACAATTTAAAGGAGCAATTTACTTTAGCTTACGTTTTCAGTCAATAGTTGGCCAGCTCCAAGGCAGAAACCATATGCTGGGAGTGTCTGGTAGGTGAAAGCTGCTCATGCTATGGCAGCAAGGAAGCAGAAAGAGGAGGGAAGGAGACACACCCTTCCAGGTCATGCCTCCAGCAACTGGCCTCTTCCCACCAGACCTACCTCCCTGAAACACACTTAGCTGTTGAACTCACAAGTCAGTGGCTGAATCCACTGATGATTACAGTGTCCCCATGTCCAGTCGCCTTCCAAAAGCCCCACCTCTGTGCTCCTGAGGTTTGGGGGACACTCTCAGTCTAAACCATCTTTCTAATGCAGCAGATTTCTGGGCCTTTTGTGAATGGCATCAGGATAATTTCTAGCCAGGTTATTTTGTTTACAAAAAGTAGACCCTGAAGCTTATTCAAAGGTGGGTGCGGGAGAAATTGCTAAGGTCCATTAGAGCCACCCTTGGGCCTGGAACAAAGTGGGAGATGTCTATATCTTTGTGTCATTTCAGTGTTGTGTCGCTGTGACAAAATATCTGAGAAAATGAACTTAAAGGAGGAAAGTTTTATTTTGGTTTATGGTGTCAGCTCATAGTAGGCTGCCTCCCTTGCTCCTAGGTCTGTATGAAGCAGAAACATCATGACTGAACGACATGGCAGAGGAAAGCTGATCAACTTATGGCAACCAGGAAGAGGGGTGGAAAAAGAAAGAGGAGGGAGATAGAAAGAGAGGAAGAGGGACAGGGACAGTGAAAGCGAGAGTGAGAGAGAAGAGACAGGGGACAAGATTTATCTTCCAAAGTCATGTCCACAATGACCTACTCTCTCCAATTAGGCCTCACATCCTGAAGTTTATACTACTTCCCAGTAGTGCCACCGGCTGGGGAACAAGGCTTCAGTACCTGAGCCTTTGGCACACATTTAGGATTGAAACCATACCGAGCCTCAATCTTTCTTAAATCGCTTACTGTGATATGATGTGTTGACTCATGGTTCCTACTTCCAAAACTTTTGCTCACACAACACTGTGTTGTCAGAGCTTTGTTTCCACTTCACACCATCCTTCGACTCTGCTCCTAGTGATTCCTGGTTTAGATTCCCTGTTTCCAAGTGTGGGAGCCTCTCTGGCTCTGTTCAACTTTGTTCATCAGGCTCTGTTGCAGTACACTGAATTGGTGACCTGCTCAGGTTCTACTTCTGTTCTGATTAGCAGTGTGGAGGGGATGGAGAGTAAGCTTATGCTTCTATCTCAACTCATAGGCTCCCTGTTTCTTCTCCAGGTAGTGTGAGTCATAGCTCCTATCCCCACAAACTTGTGTTGCACATAATCTTTGCTCCTGGTGTACAGCACGGCTGCCCAGACCTTCTGCAAAGTTAATGAAGAACATCTCCCAGCCAGGCATCAAATATGCTTCTGAAGTGACTGGGTAACAATGTGCTTGTCGATTCTAAACATGATACTGTTGTAAAGATGTTACATGGAAGGATGTTAAACAGAGAATAACAGACAGGACTCAGCTTTCATCGAAACCAGAAAATATAGAAATTAACTAGCAGATACGAAGCACAACTTTACCCACTGTGGGTGCTATGGTTACAGATGGGCACGATACTCAAATATTTGAGGTGAGGCATGTCCTCTCATACAACTGCATGATCTGCAAACCTCAGACTCAGTCTCAGCTGACTTCCTACAACCACGTTGGTGATTCCAAGTTTTGCTAAAGCCACTGTGATAGTTAAATTATGTGTCAACTTGATTAGGCTATCGGTGCCCAGATATGTAGTCAAATACTATTTTGCTTGCCTGTATGAGGAAGCTTTTGGCTGAGGTTAGTTAACAACTGATTTGGTAGACTGAGTAGAGCAGATGGCTCTCCCTCATGTGAGTGGCCTCATAGGACCCTCTGAAGTCCTGAATAACTCAAAGGCTGATCTCTCACAAGCAACACTCTTTTCCTGCCTTTGGACACAAACTGAAACAGCAGTTCTGCTTGGATCTCAAGCTCCACATGCAGAAGTTAAACCAGCAGCTCCCAAGAGTCTGAATCTTACTGACTGCAGATCTTGGTATGTTTCAGGTTCCAGCACTTCTGGAGTCTGTGCTTCCTTTCCATGCCCACAACCACTGTTCTCATGTGAGCCAAGTTGTTTTGGCTGATGTGGGAATGAAGGACTCAGCATTCCACCTGCCGTGTTCCATACCACTCCTTGCTCTCTCAAGTGTCTTCATAAAACTTGACTTGGAGCTAACTTTCTCTAGGTCAAGGCCAATTCTGTGGGCTAGTGTACAAGTCAAGCAGGATATGACCTCTTCTGGCCTATCTAGCACATTTTCTATGTGCACAGTGTGTTGGGGAGATGGATTTGTTCTCTGAACACATCGTGCATTCCTTTTTCGCACATATTATTTCCTCCTCCCATATCTGCACCATAATACACTGAGCGAAGTCTCATCCTTTAAAGTGAGCTGAAACTCACCTTGCTTGCAAAGCCCATCCAGATTTTAGGTAAAGATTGTCACTACTTCCTTTGGCTCCCAGGATTACACATTCCATTAAATTGTTTTTATTAATGCGCTATTCTTTAAATTTTCCTTCTTGTACTGAAAATTCCTAGAAATCCAGAGGTCTGTTTCTTCAGTGCCTACAAGCATTCCTAATGCTTATCAAGTACATGTTGAAATCTGAGGAATGGATGAACAATGAGTATACTGTGCATGCTTGAATGTAACTAGATTTTCAAAATACTGGTCAGTGAGACAACCAGAGATCCTTTAATCCTAAAGGTTTATCCAGATTATTTGACCTAATTCTTTAATACCACATCATCAGATAATTCCATGTGAGCAGACAACTATAATGTCAGCAAACAGAGTGCTGAATTTCATCTTTACCACAGTGTGGAGAGCTCAGAGTCCTCTAATGAATGTACATAGAGAAATGTCAGAAGATTAGCATTCTTGTAATAAGAAGGAGAGAAACATTCATCAAAATTGCTCAAGTGCTATTAGTTGAGCGTCTCCAAGTGAAGACCTTATGTGAATGGCAGTAAGAGATGGCAGATTTCACAGGTTGGTCATGGAGAGAGTTGTCAATTTCACAGCTTATAAAAGATTAATGGTAAGGGAAATAAGATACAGCTACAGCTATCTAATTGCAGAAAACACTTTTGTCTAAAATACAACCCAGAAGAAAACAGAAGGGGAATGGAATGTTTTCTTTGGAAATAAGGCTTGACCTTTATATTTGACTTCATAAGTGATAGGAATTCCTAACCAGGAGAATTTTACTCCCTAACTGAAATGTGGATCAGCAAAATAAAAAAGTCTCCATCATACTGGTAGCTATTGTGATCCTTCTGAACTGAGAGGATAAGAAATTGACCCCAGTTTCCTGAAATCTGAGGGATGCACTGGGGCTCTCTCTGAATGGCATTTACAGTTTGGAGAGGGTGGGCTGCAAGGCAGAAGCCAAGACTTCGACTTTCCTATTAGAATGGACAGATGACCTCCTGAATGTCTGTCACCTCCTTGAGTTATTAGCTGAATTTGGGCCACCCTGCCCCCACTCACCTGAGGGCTTATTAGAGTTCAAACCCCCATACTCAGTGACTTAATTTGGAGACTGTCTTTTAGAGGTAAAAACGTTCATCACTGGGATGTAGGAAACCAGCACTGGCCCAGACCCAAAGGAGTGGGTTTAAATCCTGATGCTCTCATCAACTATGTGAAATTGGGCTCACAGAACCTCATTTTCATCATCTGTCACACTGGGGTACAAAAACTATTCGCACAGAGTATTTGTGAGGACAAAATGAAACGCTGGGCTACCCAGGTGACTCAGAATTGATGTCTTTCTAACATATTCCATTTTGCTTCTCCAAGTGGTTTCTGAACAGTCCAGCTCAGGGGAACACATTTTCTTTCTTCTTTGAATTCCTCACAAATTTGGTGCACATGTAGGCTACTGAAGAAATGCTTATAAATAAATTTGTCTTTCAGTTCTATGGGTTGAAACATGTATACTCTTTCTAGTTCAAATGTTAAAGTCCTAATTCTGTGTGAAGAGCATGGTCTTTTTTGGGAAAAAGATTGTGGATATAATTAAAATGAAGTCATATTTGAGTAGGGTGACCTCTAAGCAAAACAACTACTGGACTACCTTCTATTTTGGCTACATAATGGACCCAGCTTTCCTCAGTGTGGGTTGTCTGTTCACTTTTGGAGAATGTATTACCAGTAGCACTCCAATTTGCACCCTCCTGTCCCTCCAGTCAGTTTTAGTCACAGTTCTGATGGACAGTTCCTTAGTGGGTTGCTATCCACCTTGGCCCGATCATAGCTTACTTTAAGTGCCCACAGTAACATTCCATTCCCTACCCCTAGTGTGTAACTGATACTCCTGACATGGTAGGAGGTCATTCATATGCTATTAGTCAGCTTCCTGTTACTGTAACAAAAACACCTGAGTAAGTGACTTACAAAGAGGAAATTTTATTTTGGCTTACAGTTTTGGAAGTTTCAGTCCATGATCCTATGAATCCATTGCTTTGGGGCCTGTGATGAGGCAGCACACCATGGTATGCAAGGGTGGAAGAGCATACTTGTTTACATTATGGTGCTAAAGTGAAAGAGAGACTGGTATTCACCATCTCCTTCAAGGATATGTCCCCGGTGACTTAAAACTTTCCCCCAAAACCATTTCCTAAAATCTGTATCACACCAATATCACAAAGCTGGGGATAAGCCTTTAAGACGTGGGCTTTCCTGAGATGCCTGGAGGTAGGTGTCCTACTCCACCAGTGGGGTAGAGTGGAAACCAGTGGATATATACTTTCAGGCTCTCAGGTAGACATTGTGACAGCCTCAGATGCATACAGCAATGAGCTCAATTGTGTGCCCAATGTAGACCTCTCCTCCTTCCTTAGTATTCTTGGCCTTTCATTGCTGCTTCCAGAAATTATCTCATAAATAACCTACCCACACCTTAGAGCTCATTTTGGGGGAATCCAAGCTAAGAGAGGCAGTGACAGTGGCAGCCCCCACACTGGCCTCACACCTAAGCCATGTCTCAAGTTCAGCTTTGGAAATCATTGAGTACTGTTCTTTAATAAAGGGTAGTATTTGCTCCCATTTACCATTACTTTTGTTTCTCTCCCTTTTCCTAGAATCTGGTGGAGAAGAGGGAAAAGTTTCCATGCTTTATAGTCTCTAAGAACTATCAGACCTGAGAAAACACAGTGACCACAACTAGATTCTAATTCAAAGATATTTATTTCAGTTGAAGGATTTATGTTATACATTATACATGAACCCAAAGGCATATTCGACTGCATTAAAACACCACATTGGACTTGAAATACTATGTCTTGGCATGCCAATATATGAAAAATATTTCACCTCGCATTAGATCTGTGGAGGATGAAGTTCTGGTGTCACACTGTGCAGGGAAGTCGCTTGTCAATCTAGGTGCTTAGCATCCATATGGTGTATGTGGGAGTTTGTTCCTTCATTTAAAAAAAAATCCACTTTTGTAATTAATTGGAGCAAGAAGTGAACCTTTACTCCATTATTGTCTATCATGTGCTTCTTGCCAATTAGCATGGTTGCACCTCATGGCTTAATTTAGTGTCAGTTGTGAAACTTGAAGAAAGATGGCACCATCTTTGAATATTAATTCAATTTTATTTCCCGGGGGCATTAAGCCTTCTAACATATTGGACTGTCTCTACTTCATGGAGAGTTTTTGGATTTTCAACTGAAATAAGCCCTGGCTCATATATATAATCTTCCTTTGTATGGTGACAAAGAATCAACGTTTTTAATAGTAGACCTGTTTTTGGCAAGAAGAGCGACTGTCAAACAATATTGAGATACAAATTCAGGGCCAGCACCACAGCCCTGGAGTTCTTTCTCCAATCATGCTTCCAGAGATTTCATTTCAGGTGAACTAATACACTTCAGAAACTCATTTGAGCAGGAACGACTTTTTGAAATTAAATCCTTAGCACAGTGTGTGGTTGTGACAGTAAAACTGGATTGTCAATGTGATTAGGTTGGGACCTGACCAAGGGCTTAGTAAAACACACTTGTGGGAGTGTCTGGGTAGAACATGGAAGCAGCCAGGTCTCTAGTTTCAGCACTCTTTCTCTCTGTTCCACTGCTCTGCTTTTTGACCACACTGAGGTGAGCAGCATTCTTCTGAAGATCCTTCCACCATGATTTTTCTGCTTTGGAGTGAAGATACCATGGACTGAATCCCTTGAATCTGGAGCTAAATAAATCTCTCCTCTTTTAAGTTGTGGGTATTGGGCACTGTGTTCCAGTGATGAGTAAGTTGATGAATGCACTGGCACATGAAAGAAGTTCAATAAATCTCTCTTTGGATGTTGAGGGACTTATATCCATAGGCTTCAGGCCAGGCAACTTCATATGAATCTCAAAACCACCTTGCTGGTATGGTCTAAGAGCTTGTTTACAACTGGGTGATGGGATCTCCTACCTTCTTATATTCTGGAAAGCCTCTTAGCATCTTCTAAAATTCTTACATGAGTAAAGCCCAAGAGGCTCAAAGTGTGCTTGGGAAGGAACCAAAAATTTCCAAGAAGACCTCCTTTTGCATGGGTACACAACTTGCTCACACCTCTCCCTCAATAAGACACTAAGTATTACTCAGAGAAAGAGATATTAACCAATGAGGAAGGCTCCTGCATGAATTGAAGGCACTTAGTCTTTCTCTCCCTGATCCCAAAATGTTTCTTGCCCACTGGGATCTCCTGGGATATATTCCTGAAGGGAGTTCACATTTTCTTTAGTTCACCCATTTTGCTTCTGCTTTCTTATGCAGAGCTTGATGCAATCATGGTTGGTAACAATTCTTCAGTACCTCAAGCCATGTCTTCCACAAATATCAATAATAATTGCTGGACCTGGATGCAGAAATCTGTACTTTTGCCTATTTATCCCTAACAGTTCCTTCTAAGCACCTTAGTCTGCACTAAATCCCCTTACTGGAAAATGTCAGCTACTTGCAAAACCCCTGTAGGAAATACCAGGTGCCTCCATCAGCCTAGGTTTCCATTTGTCACTGGCTTAATTCCTAGTTTTCCCCACTGCTGACTTCTTAGTTTCCAGGTCCAGCACAGTTCTGAAAGTTCAAAGGGGGAAGGATGGAGAGAGGATGGAGAAATAAAGATAAGAGGCAACACACAGAAAGCTGAGGACAGTTGGAGCCCTCTCTCTGGCTGAGAGGAAAAGGAACAGCTCAACCACTGCAGCACGTTTATTTATACATTTTTGCAGGTTGGTGTCATGTGACATGCCTTTGCCTAGCAACTTTGGACTGGAGCAGCTTGTGTTTTGGACTGACCTCGCCTCACCTCTGCATGTGTGATCAATTTCCAGCTTTAGCCAATCTCCACTCTTGGTCTTTCCTATAGTTTCTACTTCCTCAAGGATGTATTCACACATTTGTTTGTTTATCAAACGTTTGAGGACCACCAGGGTTTTGTGGAGTCTGAGATGAATCAGACAAAGGCCATGCCTTTAAGAGGGTCACTGTCCAGAAAATAAGAAAAACACGTAAATTGAACATTATAATCAGTGTGATAAAAGTTATAAAAGTGCAAAAACTTGAGTCTTGGGAGTTGAAGACAGGCTCTGGCCAAAAGTTCAGGGAAGGTCTTTTATGGTAAGTGTGATTTTAGTGTCAAAGAATGAGAAGGTGAACTAGGTGAAATGATGGGACTTTGTGCACAGAACATTTCTTGCCTATAAGAAATAAAGCTGGAAAGATAAGGGCTATTCAGATTTGGAGGCCTTGAACATCATGAGAAGAGCTTGAAGAAGGGTCTTGGTCCATTTTGTGTTGCTATAACAGAATACCTAACACTGAGTGGTTTATTAATAAACAGGTTTATGCAGTTTAAATTTTTTTGTTGCAAACAGTATAGTGGTTAGATCTTAGTGAGGGCCCCTTGGATGTAGATGATAGAAAAGTGGAAAGGGAACTTGCTATATGCAGAAGGGTTCACATGATAAGAAAGAAAGGAAGAGATCTGGGGATGACCAGACTTGCTTTTTATGACAGCCTACCCTTGTGGAAACTAATCCATTCCTAAGGGACCCATCCCAGTTCATAAGACTAGCATTAATCCATTTATGAAGGTGGAACTCGCATGATATAATTAACTTGCACTGGACTCCCACCTCTTAAGGATTCTACCACCTCAACTGTTCTACTAGGGACAAGGCTTATAGCACATAGAATAATTGGGTGAACAAAGCATATCTAAACCACAGTAGAGGGACTGAGAGTAAACATAGGTCAGAAGGTCTTCCTCCCTTCCCCATCACCAGTAAAGCTCATATTAAGCTTCTTCCTCAGTTGAGTTCACCGTCTTATGCCAGTCTCCAAACATCTTCCAGCAACTACCAATGTTGCCGTGTCTTTTCTCTTATAACCTGAAGCTCAACTCCCACACAAATATTGATTCTCAGAGTGATTAATATTGCTATGCATATTGACAATTAATTTGTTCACCAAAAATGATTAGCACAAGAAGTCTGCATATTATTAGAGGCCTCATTAATTTCATCAAGTTTATTTAAATGACAGCAGGATGTCAAGTCAATAATGGTTACTTATTAATAAACCATCTGAACACCTCCAGACACACACTGAAATAGTGACACATGAAGTTATGGGGTGGATGGTGGGTGAATTCTATTCTGACAGGCAAAGGAGGTGCAGCTCTACTCTTACACAGAGGGGCCTGAAGATGATATTCCTAAGGTCTGATGTGCTAGGTGGCCTTACTGAATTAGATTTCTCAGAGTCATCAAGCCATCTCAAGTCATCAAGTCTCAAGCCCCGCTTCATTATAAAAGGTGCCTCTCCTCCCTCTGAGCTGGAGGCATGAACTAGAGTGAAGAATAAAGATTTTGGAACCAGAAATCCTGGTTTTGGCAGAACACTACTGTTGAGAAATGTGAATGTGACATGAGATACTTTGTTGGAAGGGCTTGGTAGCCTGCACCAAGGAAGGTGTATTTAGTCAGCTTTACCATTGGTGGAATGAAGCACCTGATGAGCACAACTCAAAGGAGAAGTTTAATTTAGCTCATGTGGTAAGGAATTCCATCCATGATTGACTGTGTTCCAGGCCGGAACATCTGGTAGAAGCACCTGGTGAAACAAAGCTGCTTAGTTCATGGTACCTGGGAAATAGCAGGGGAACAGTGCAAGACAGGAAGAGGCAAGGGACCAGAGACAGATCCTAAGGTCATACCTCTGTGACCCACCCAGACATGCCTAAAAGTGTGTTCCATCAATCCCCTAGGCAGCCAATAAAATCTATACAGTCAAGCTTAACCATCACATCCCACTCCTTGTCAGTTTGAACCCAAATACATCTCCTAAAGCCACACTTAATGTCCAAATAAACACAAGACTATAATTCTGCCTACCAGGATACAACTATTTTGTGTACAACTGAAATCAGAATAATCTCCTTTTTAAAGTCTCAATAGTTCCAACAATTTCCAAAAGTCCAAATCCAACTGTTTTCTGAGACTCAATAGAAACTCTTACCTGTGAACCTCTGTGAAGGTAAAAAATAAGTTGAATAATTTCAAGATAAAACGGCATGAGGTAAATAAGTATTATCATTCTAAAAGAGAGGAATCTGAATAAAAGAATGAAATAAAACCAAGACCAAACCCCAGCAGGGCAAACATTAAGTCCTGTAGCTCCATATGCAGCATTTGAGGCACAAGGTGGTAAAATGTGAGGTAAAAAGGGTTTGGGTGGTCTTGCTGGTTGTAGGCCATGCAGACTTTCTTGAGCTGTCTGTACTTATGTCCCACTGCTTTTCATGTTCCTGGTATCTGCAACATCCTAGGGCCTCTATGGCACTTTTGGTTCCCACAGGTTCATGCATTGCCTTGTCAGGGATACAATGCCTGGCCTCCTGACCTTCTTTTGAAATCTGGGTGGAAGCCTGAATGACCCCACAAGCCTTGCATTCTGCATGCTGTTAAAATCATCATCGAACAGCATGGGGCTAATGTCTACTGTGAGTAGAAGCAGTAGCAAGGTCCACTTGGACCATGGCTGCAGCAGCCTCTGAGTGCCTGGGTGGTTGAGCACAGTGAGATGAATCCTGGGAAATGCATTCCTAAGAGATTGTTCTCCAGCAGGGACTCAAGGGACTCTCTTTTAAAATGAAACGTTGATACTTTTGTGCTCTTGATCCTGCAATGGGTGGAATTTTGCAGTATCCTGAGATGCCCTTAAGGCATCTTTCTTCTTATTACTGTACAAAATAATTTGTTTATTTTTAATGGCATTAATCCAATTAGCTTCAGGGAATCATTTGACTGTGGTATTCGCTTAAGATACACCTGGTACTTTTCAACCAGTATGAAGTCCTAATCCATATCTACACCTTCCATCTGACACAATTGTGGAGATCCAACTAGTCTTGCTGCCTCCTAGAACCATCCTTCCACCAATAAGTCTCCCTTCCCCATAATTGACACTCTGTGCACTCCTGCATTTGCTTGGCTCATTCTTCAGTCTCATGCAGCTAGGGCCAACTCTCACACACTGGGATCAGGTTACTCCAGAGCACCAAGTGTCCCTTGGCTTATTTTGTCAAGCAGGGACATGGTCATTTGATTCTTGCAAGGATTCCAGTCTTCCTTTTACATCCCTTTGCATGTTAAAGCTGAAGTTAAGAAGCCCTAGGAATCTGTAATCACCTATTAAAAGTGGTTTTATTTCTTCAACCTCCTTTCCACTCCCTACTCAGAAATGGGGGAATGCTTTGGGAGCTAATGCAATTGGAATGTTTAGGCAGAGTCTACTGGCTTCAAATAGAGCAATCTGTTCTGAGTACATAGCTCTGAGTCATACAAATGGGAGTCAGTGGGAGATCCAGCTACAGAGTAGCAAAGGCTCTGGGAGTGTTCACTCCTGGGAGAGCTAAGAAAGAAGGGAATGACCTGGAATCTTAAGACTCCATGAGAGAGCCACCCTGAGGAAATGCAAACATGGTCTATAGTCAAGCCTATGTGTTTCGTTTTGTGTTCTTTCAAATATTTTAACTAGTGCAATATTTTGTCAAGATTGAGAAAACCCCAAAGGGATTGTTTGGGAGCAAGTTAGGCCTAAGAGCAATGGTCTTTGAGGGTTTCATCTCTGGGTCAGAACTGTATTGGGAAGGCCTTGCTGAATCTTTACATCCCAGGCATGAGTCTCACTAGCCATGCTTCAGATTAATTGGTGGCAGAGGGCTGACCAGTTGGGGGATGCTGACGTATGCTTCTGTGATAACCTTCTCTGTGGCTCTGTTTGCAAATCTTCCTAGGTTAGGGTAAACTGAAAACTGGAAGAGTGACATGCTCACTTCTGGGACCATGGTGACTTATTTTGAGGTAGAGACCCAGTTCATGCTTGCTGATTAAATAAGGGAGCAATGATACCAGAAGCCTCAGGGAACAGATACATGATTCTACAGGGGCTCAGAGGTGACTCTGACTGGAGGGAAAATGAGGACTGAGGTAGCACCCCACTGGTGAGTGTGGGTGTGAAGGACCTCTTCTCTTTGCAGGGCACCTCCGTATGGCAGTCAGTGCTGGGCTCTGGATGTGGCAGAAGGTCTGTGGGGAGAGAAAGGTTAGCACTGTTTTAAGCTAGAAACTGAGACTCTTTTCCTCAACTTCCTGAAATTACACAGAGTGTAAAAAGTGAAGCCAGGTTTGTTCTCCCTGAATCCTATGCTTGGTTAGGTATGCAGATGTTCCTTGACTTATGTTGGGGTATACCTAACAAACCCATTGTAAGTTGAAAACATCATAAATTGAAACTGAGAGTAATATCTCTAACCCACTGAGCATCCTAGTTTGTAAATCATAAGAGGAGACACTTACCTTATATCACTCCCACAGCCCCATTACTTGCATGCAGATACACCCCTGCTGGAGGGTTTCTTGGGCTCAGGCAGATCTTGCAGTGTGAGTAGTTTCTTTTGTGATCATGTGCTGGCTGGGAAACTGCAGCTGCCTGGCATCTCAAGAGAGTATTGTCCTGTTTATCACTAGCCCTGGAAAAGATCCAAATTCAAAATTCAAAGTGCAGATTACATTGAATGCATCCAGTTTTCAAACTATCATCGAGCTGAAAAATTGTTGGCTGAAACATTGTAAGTTGTGGACTGCTTGTACTATAGCAATGGAACAGATTGATTTGTTTTTAAAAGGAGTCAGGGGACAATGGAGGCAGTTTGAGGACCTCATGGGAAAAGAGCACTTTCTCTCTGGGGAAAAGTAGGATAGAGTTTTTCTGGTCTGAAGTCCTGGGTCCAAGTTAGGATAAGAGTGGATGCTGGCAGTTCCTGTTAGGTGCATGAAAAGAGAATGAACTGTTAATTTATGCTAGTACATACTGGACTGGGAAGCAAGAAAAGATACAGGTGTCAAAGATCAGACCCAAAGATAAGGCAGTAAAATTAGAGAAATGTGATCTAGATTGATACAAAGCCAGAAAAATGAGGACTCCAGGGAGTGGGCAGAAGGTGGAAGGGACAAATGGCTGGGCACCAAAGGATGGCACAGAGCTTGGTTACTTGCACTGAGGTTTACGCTCTTACCCTATGGCAAAGTCACACTTCTTGATTTGGTGCTGAGTGGCCAAGTATGTTAATTGTCACTTTCCTGTTGCTGGGACAAAGTACCCAGCACCTAAAAGTTAAGACAGGGGAGGTTTATTTTGGTTCACAGCTTTAGTGGGTTCAGTACAGGGTTGATGGTTACAAGACAGAAATAACATGACAGAAGGGTGTGGCACAAAACCACTGTTCGTCTCATGGACATCAAGAAGTCAAGAGAGAAAAAGAAGAATCTGGGAATAAGAATATACTCTCCCAGGTCATGTCTCCCATGACCACTTTCAGCCAGGCCCCAGAACCCACCTCCCAACAACACATTCAGCTACATTCAGCACATTCATCAATGAATGAATCTACTACAGAGTATAGCACCAAATGGTCCAGTCACTTCCCAAAAGCCTCACCTCTGAACACATGAGACTTTTGGGGGGGCACTTTAGATATAAACTGTGACACCACCCTCAAAGCCAACTCTGGGAGAAGTGAAGAAATACACCTGATGCAGACTTGAAGCCAACCCAAATATTTCTGGAGTCAAAAGTGTATAAGTGTTTCCTTACTTATTAAAGCAACCACATGCATTTCAGAAAGAGCCTTTCCAGAATGCTTCCCACTCACCAAGCCAGCAGAAAAAGTCTTGTGACTGGCCCGGTTGCTGGTGTCTCCTGAGAGGTCAACCACTTCTTGACTAGGATGCTGTTTCTGGGGTGTGTCAGAGCAGCGAGTATCCTATGCACAGTGGGAGGACATCAGACTCCCTGACTCTAAGTTCATACTGTCACCCAAGGCCACAGCGGCTCAGGACTAAACTCTTATGTTTTTATTTTTTTTATAGGTACATGTCTATAGTATATAGCAATTATGTTCTTCATGGGGAGTTGGCACACGTAGGTAATGCATCTTAATTCTTTTTTTATTTCTTCCCCTGTATTCCCATTTCTTTGCCCCCTTCCCTTTTGCAAAATATTTTCCTATTGTCCATCTTTTATTTTGCTCTTAATGTTTTGGTTTTCTCATATAAGTGAAACTATGTAGTATTTAGGCTCATATGTCTGATTTATTACACTTAATTATGGTCTCAAGGCTCAGCCCATTTTCTTACAAATGAATCAAGATCATCCTTCTTTGTGACAGAGTAGTTTTCTATTGCATGTCAATTTGTTTTATACATTCATCTGTTGATGGTCACATAAGCTACTTCCAAGATTTAACTATTATGAATTGTGCTACTATAAACAGGGGGATGCAAGATTTTGTGTTTTGTGAGTCCCTCATGAAATAACCTTTTATGCTTTGTTCTATAATCCCTTCCATTTTCCATAAAGCTCAGCCTTTAGTCCATAAATCTAGACAGGAAGATGGATAACATACCATTTGTACCTCTCTTTGCTCTGACATACTGTTCCAGCCCCTGTTCTGAGGCTTTCTGTACATATCAATTTTATGGAGAGACACCTGTATTTCACCATCCCTGAAGACTCACCCTGTGCACCTAGACATACCCCTGGCTAAGGATCCTTTCAACCCAGGCTGTTCTTCACTTACACATGGGATGAACTAAGGAAAAGATGGGTTTTACACATGGGTAAACAGATGGCCAAGGTCATGTCAAGGGCAGGTGATGGGAGGATCCATCCTGGTTGAGAGGAATGTGAGAAGTCATTGTCTGTAGAGAATTTAAGATCAACAGTAAAGCTGACTAAACATTGATCAGCTTTTTATCATCATGTTTCATCAACAATTATAAATACTGTTGGTGACATTCATCTCTCCAAACTCTTCTGTTGGTCTAATTTCTAGACTATTGTTTCAATGACTTCTGAGCCTTATCAGTGTGATGCATGTATATGTAAGGTGAATAATATTATTATTGTTCGTTTTTCATTAAAGCTTATTGTCTATAGGAAAGTCACATCAGATTAGTCCTGGTTTTATAGCTGGTCTCAGTTTATGTGAACTCAGTTGTATACAGGAATTCACTAATGTTTAGAGTTGTTTCAGGTGGAATTCATATATCTGAACTATATATTCCTCTATGTAGGCAGGGATTGTTTAATTTTTTTAAGCAGATATTATTTAACTTGATTAAATCTTATGATTTGAAATAAAAGATACTCACATGACTGTAAAAGTAAACAAACATAACTGCAGTTAATTATTTTATGTGAAGAGGATTCTTGGGATTTAGTGGAGTTCACTGTTCCAGAAAAATTTCTTAAAATTTGCTTCTTAATAGAAATTAAACGCATTTCCTTTCCCCCTTTTCCCAGCATAAATTTTTTTTGCTTTTAACTGAATTAATACCTAGACAGAGTTCAACAAAGTAAAATTTTCACTGTCTGCATTTCTTTTCTGAACATGATCATTATTGCTTCACATCTTGCTTTTTATTGAAAATAATTCTGATATGTAGGGAGGGAGCTGGTGGAAATGGCTATTTTGGGTAGTGTTGTGGCTTAGCTCTAAAATGTTCCCCAAAAGTCTCATGTGTTCAGAGCTGGGGTTTTGAAAGGTGATTGAATTGTAGGGGAAGCCACTGTGAATTCATGCATTGGCGAGGTCATAGCTGAATGTGCGGCGAGGCATGGGACTTGATCAGAAGGGCTAGCTCACTGTGGTGTGACCTGGAAGGGTGCACCCTCTCTGTTTTGGATGCCATGGATTGAGCAGCTTTTTCTCTGTCAAGTCCTTCCACCATGCCACTTCTGTCTTGAAGCCAGCTGACTGTGAACTAAACCATGAGCCAAAATAAACTTCTCTTCCTTCAAATTGTGAATGTTACGTATTGTGTCCTAGTGGAGGGAAAGTGACTGATACAGGTGTTAACATATATTGTGTTGTGGCCTGAACTGTGTGACCCCACCTTGCCCTGTTAATATGTTGCAGCAACTGTATTTAGAGACAGAGCCTTTACAAAGACAGGGTTAATGATGTCATAAAGGGGGGCCTTAATTCAATAGGACTGATCTTATAATAAAAGCAAGACAGAAAATGACTATGGGAGGAGTCAGAAAGATGGAAAATACCTGCAAGGCAACCCAAGCAGGGAGGACTCAGGAGAAACCAGCCCTGCTGCACCTTATCTAGGATTTTCAGCCTCAAGAACTGTGAGAAAATAATTACCTGTGTAAGCCTCCCAGTCAGTGGATATTTTGTGTAGCAGCCAGGGCTGAGTACTACAGTACTCCACAGATAGCTGCCATCTCCACCAGCTCTGAGTTTATAGGGAACTGGCAGTGCTGGTTCCCCAAGAGATGTCAGCTCCAGGAGAATGTTTTGGACATCATGGTAAGTGCCAACTCTAACTGACAAGGCCTGTTAGCTCCTCATAGGCCATGGGCTTCTGTCTGTTGTCGAAACAGCTGGCCCAGGTCTAGATAAGTGTTTAGGAAGGTCAGTGAGGCTGAGGAGGAGTTGCAGGAGAACAGTGCAAGGTGAAGAGGAGGGTGGCAGGTTGGTTTATCTGTACAATTTTGAGGTGTGGGGTTGCTCAGAGATCTGGCTCTCCAGGAGAAATCCAAGGATCCAAGGCCCTGGGTAGGTGTCCAAGATACTTCTGGGGGCCCACAAGGACTTCCCCTTTCTATCTGCATGCCTGTGCAAGCCCAGATTTTTCTCTTCATAATTTAACCAAAATAATGTTTTGCAGCAGATTGAATGAAGAGTTGGAAATCCAGCTGTCTTCTATTAAGCCAGACATTAGAGATTTGCAAAGATGGAAAACAATGCTACTCCTCTCACTGAGCTTTTGTTTGGAAAATATAGCTGGCCTTTAGAAAATACATTATTTATGTCATCATGCAATGGACTCATTACTGAGGTAATAAACAAATACCTTAAAATGTCTTGGTTTTAGGCCTGGGGGTGTAGCTCACTTACCTAGCTCTGGAGTCAAGCTTCATCACTGAAAACAAAACAAAACAAAACAAAGCAAAACAAAACAAGTTTCAGTTTTATTCTATAATGCAGTATAGATTGAAATTATAACCTATACAAACAAGAGCATCTTGGAGTCTTGAATAATTTTTATAAGTGTAAAGGAACCAAAGAAGTTTGAGTACCTCTTGGCTGAAATATATACCCCATGTCACATAAGGACTAAGTAGTTCTAAAAGGTTTGCTGGGGGCACACTGTATAGTGCTTTGAATGGCAAGGTTACCTTGTACTTGCTTTGGGAAACAGAAAGGGACACCAAAGATGCCCATGTAGGAAAGTGTATGAAAGAAGCTGGACTTCAGGAAATAAGTAAATCTGGTGGAAAAAGCAAAGTAACCTGAACAGAAATGAGCAGGTTGTTCAGCCTGAGAACACAGGGCAGGCTGTAAGGAGACCAGGATGTCTTGCTCAGCAGATGCATTTGCTTGAGCAGTGCAGGGCCTGCAATGCTCAAAGCCAGGAAGCACGCAGGGTCTGAGAGCAGGCAGGTCCCTGCAGCCAGCACTTGACTGTCAGCACAAGTTTTGAAGGCCCCTAAAAGGAAGCCTGAGGAAGTGAACTCCATGAAGAATCTATACCTTGTGCATGAATGATTCCTGGTTTAAGAATAAGAATCCAACTCC
This sequence comes from Dasyprocta punctata, assembly GCA_004363535.1. Classification (NCBI taxonomy): domain Eukaryota; kingdom Metazoa; phylum Chordata; class Mammalia; order Rodentia; family Dasyproctidae; genus Dasyprocta; species Dasyprocta punctata. The sequence goes on along the minus strand of RJWM01009952.1, from coordinate 6,046 downwards.
TGGGAGAGGGATGATCTTGGGATCCAAGAAACCTCCAGGTTTTGAACTGTAGCATCAAAAACAGAAAACAGAAAGAATGGTGGTAAATTTTTTCCCTGTTATTACCCAGCCCATTGGAGCTCCAGAACATCCCTGTCAGATTCACCTGAGAAATCAGCATGATTATACCTTGTCCAAGGCCACACAGGTATGAAGTGACTCAAAAATTTCAAATCCTCACCCGTTGCTTGCCAAAACTGAGATTCTTTCCCTTATCTGTGACACTTTTCTGTTTCATTTAGGGGAGATGAAAAGAAGAGGAACATAGGAATAGTACCAAGTGAAGGCTTGCTGCAATAAACACACAGAGGAAAAATTATGGCACTGGTTTTTGTGAAAAGAAAGAGCTTCATTGTAGGTGGATAGGCAAGACAGGAAGCATGGTCAGATCGGCCTGTCTGATCACTTGGAAGTAAAAGAAACAGCAACAGAGAAAGGGGAAATAAGAAGACTGTTTGGTTGTGTTGTGAATCACCTAGCAATGGGTAGGTCTCTGATCCAGAGGTGTCTGACACTACAGGCATAGAAGAATAATGGGGAGCTGACCTTTAAGGCCATTCTGCCAGGAGCAGGGGGTCTCACACTGCTCTTCCTGGGCAAGTTTCAATGGGTTTGGGGAGTTGGAGAGGACAGAGACTACCACAAAGTCCCAGGTGACCATTTTTCTCTGGGTTCTCCGCTTCATGTCAATTGCAGTGGACAGCTTGGCAGTGGGAGTTTTCCTTCTTCCATTCTGTTTCCTCCCCAGGAGACACCTTCAATTTTTGGATTGGGAGCAGAGTGAAGGAAACAACCTCTGACCAAAGGTTCCTTTGAATCAGATACAACTCAGTTTCCTGCTAGCAGGTTCTGACAGACCTGCCTTACAATGTGACATCAGGTACTCATCGCCGTAGTTTAGTACCTAAAACACTCTTAAAGCTACATCAGATTGACTAACACCTTGTGTCTTCCAAGAGAGGAAGCACTGGACAATTTTCTTCTCCCCAGAACTCTGAGAATGGAAACCCTGAACTTTACCCTGGGAAGACTGAGTTCAATCTTCCAATATTCTTCTCAATAAATTTGAAAAATGAAATCACACATCTGTGGATTATGACACATCTGTGGTATGGGGCAAACAAAGGTCACAGGAGAATGGCACCATTTCCCACAGACCTCAAGCCGTTCCCTGTTCCAATGTATCCATCCTGCAAAGCTTGTCTGCCCAGCCAGGTGTGAGCACCTACCACCCTTCACAGGTGTTTGTTTTTGTTCCTGGCGCAGACTATCTGACAGCCAGAGTTAAAAGAAGAAAGGTTAATTTTGGCCAGTTAGTAGAGGTTTCAGCGCATAGTCAGTTGGCTCCAAGGCAGGGCAGCATGGCAGAAGGGTACGGTGATGGAGAAACAGCTCCTACTGTGGTAGGCAGGAAGCAGAATCAGTGCTAGCCTCCCTGTCCCTTTTATCCCATGTAGGCTACAAGCATTTTGGGTGATGCCACCTACACCCAGGGTGGGCGTTCCATCATCCACACCCAGAATTATGCTAAATCAATCAATGGGCTAATTCAGTACCACACACCCTTAATCCCAGCACCCAACACCCTAGATAGAACTGACTCTGAAAAGCCCCGCCTATCCCTCTATGAGGCTTTGGGGAGTCATCTGGATATAAGCTATAACAACAGGTGAGTGTGAGGCGAAGTTCTAGGTCACAGGGGAGCACAGCAAAGAGCCAACTCAGGGCCTTTAATCTCCCTTCCTTAGCCTTTTTCTAGCTTGGTTCTTCCTTGTCCTTCAGAATCTGCAAAGAGCCCATTTAATGAGCAACAAAGTGGTGCTCACCAGCCTGTGCTGGTTTCCTCCTGCCTTCGGCAATTTTACCTACTGAGCTCCCTTTGCTGGGGCCCAGGTAGCAACAGGAGTAAGTCAGAAAAGCTTAATTGGGCCCCAAATGTGATTAACCAAGACTGGCTTGCATATGCTGTGCTGATGTTTAGCATGCCACAAATTCTAGCATTACCCAATGGGTCCTAAAAACCATTCTGCTTTTAATGCTCCTCGCCTAGTTTACTCAAGTTGGAATTTAAATCAAAGGGTAACATCTATATCGGGGATAACTTTATAGATTATCTTAATATAATGGTTAATAAATGTCATGTTTTAAAGGGGCTTTTAAAAAACAATGGTTTTAGCACTGTTATATACTTTTAGGGGAATCTGGTAAGCAGTTGACTGAATATGGTACACTGTAGTTTTAGACATTTTAAAAGCAGAACAATAAGAATGGGAAAGAAGAGGCTCAAAGGTAGTGAACCAGAGGTAAAACAAACATTGTGATGTTTGCAGAAATATAAAAGGAGCCTCCCACACCTGCCTACTTAACTCCTAATGTCACTTATTGACAACAGAGTCCACCATCTCCTTAACAGCCTCTGAAGGACTGAGGAGATGAAAAAGGCCGACTCAAGGGACTTTCATAAAAATCAAGATTTCTAGTGAAGTTCTTGAGGCAAAGCCCTTTGTAAATTTCATCCTGATCTTATGGCATTAAAGGAGACTTCTGCGTCTGGTGTTGGGGAAACAGCGTGTGACGGTGTCTTAGTCTGTTTTCTGTTGCTATTACAATTTGCCTGGGACTCGGTAATTTATAAAGAATTGATGTTTATATGGTTCATGGTTCTGGAGACTGGGAAGTCCAAAAGCATAGTATTGGCATCTGGTGGCATCACAGTATGGTGGGAAGTATATCATATAGAGACAGGGCAAGTGTGCTAGTGTGGGTCTCTCCTTTTTATAAGGCGATTGATGCCCCCATGGGAGCTCCACCTTCATACCTCATCTAAACCTAATCACTTCTCAAAGACTTTACCTCCAAATGTTGTTAACATTTAATTGGAAGATTAAATTTCCAGCACATAAATTTATGGAAGACATATTAAAGCCATAGCAGAAAGTTACCCCTACGGCGCTAATTTCACCTGCATCCTTGATCACTGGCATGGATTTACTAAGGATAACTTAAGGGTCTCATGGCTTCTTTGAGAAATTTAATATCTCCCCAAATTGGCTTTTTTTAGACCTCTCCCTTCCCATCACTTTTGTTCCTCCTTATTCCTTTTACCATCTCAATACCCCCTTCAGCTGCCTCTAACATTTTGACATGGCCCTCTTTTCTCTCTACCTCCCTCTCCTTTCTCCTGGCTCCCTACCAGGCCTATTCTATCCCACTCTAGCTCCTCAATAATTCAATTCCTCCAGTTGTGGAACTCTGGACCTCCATCCCATCAGTGTGTTACTGGACCCCAAATGTGATCAACCATGACTACTCCCATATGCTATGGTGGTTTCCGTCAAGGGATCTCAAAAGATTTAGGAATCTCCCAAAGTAACTATGTATCAGGGAAAGTCTCCTCCACAAATACTGGTCACAAGCTATAACCCTCCTATTGTATAGATAAATTTATCTTTTTCTATCTGTCAGAATAATAATTTGAATAAAGCAGGAAGTAGGACAAAGATGAGTGCTATTTATTTTATATAAGCCAGTGAGTTTTGCATTACTGTTTGTTCAATTTCTGACTAAAATCTGAGTAGGAGAGTTGTAAAGTCTTCATTTACATCTATCCATCTGTTTACATACACACATATAGATACTATGCGTGTAGAACATTTTGCTATACACAGATGCTTTGACCTCATTTTTATCTTTATTCCTTCTAAAGACCTTAGCTCAAAACATGGTCATATTCTATGGAACTGGGAGTTAGAATTCCAACATGTTTTGAGGGGGACACAATCCACATCTGTCCCATCCCAACACTTGGTATATCCCTCCTTGGTCATTGTGCCCATTTCTCTCTAGTTTGTCACATGATAAGATGATAAATAATCTCATCATCTCAGCTCTTTGATCATCTCTGCCTTGATGGCTGTATTAACCACCTTCTGGTTTGCCTTGGACATTGCAGCAACTCAGAACATGGCTTTCCGGACAGCTTGCTTTCCCAGTCCAGCTCCATTTTCATGGTTTAGATCTGAAAGGTACCCCTGCCTTTATTGTGGAAGGCTCAGTGCTTCTGAGTAATACCCAGAATGGAGGAGGTTGGAAAGTATTTGGATCCTAAGGGCTTGTGACAATGGATTTATCCACTAATGTGTTCATAATGTGATGAGCTATTGGGAAGTGATGGAAATTTAGGACATGGCATAGTTGAAAGGAGTGCGTCTTTGAGAGCATGCCCTTAGGGATTATATCTCATTTCTCATTCCTGCTTGTCCTTGGACTGCCCCTCCTCTCTCTCTCTCTCTCTCTATCTCTCTCTCTCTCTCTCTCCCTCTCTTTGTGCTTTGCTTCACCACATGCTTCCTTGACATGATGGCGTTCCCTCATCAATTGACTATGGACTGAAACCAAGAGCCAAAATACATCTTCCCTACTGTAAGTCAATTTTCTAAAGTATTTTGTCACAAATAGGGAACACTGACTAAGACACCAGTTATCCCTATAGTGGGATTACCTTCTTACCTGGGGCTCCATGAGAGTCACCTGGACAAGGTTTTTTCCAGCTCATTCTCAGTGTTTTGTGAACCCCACATGAGCCTGCAACCTTCTCCACCTTGATGCATATTATTGCTCTTTCCTATAACTGCGACTTAAATAGCAAATTATTCCTACAGTTCGGGGTGAAGCAAGGTACAATCTGCTGAACATAGGAGGAAGTAGCTGGATTCTACTATCTAGGCAGTTCCAGGAAATGTCACATATGGGGAGATAAACACATTTTCTTACTCACACAGTGCTGACAGTAGTCAAATGTGGGTAGAATAACACTCCTCCTCCCCTGAAAAGGATCTTGTCCCCCAAAATTCATTTAGCATTTTTAAAAAAAATTATATATGCTTTCTCATTTTTAAATTACACTCCCCAAATCTCTAATATTCAAGAATGTGTATGAAACACTTAATCTCTAAAAGGATAACATGTACCGTAACCAGGAATTGGTCCTTGTACTCTTGGTTTGTTTTTTAAGGACTGAGAACAACTGCTGAAGGGGGCAGGTGGGAACTGTGCAGAATGGAGTTGTGGCCAAGAGGAAGGAGTATGGGGCTTTTCCAAAGTTAGTCTCTATTTTCAGAAGAGAACAAAATATTCATCAAAAGCATGAATCATCTGGCTGCTTCTTTGCAACATCCTGAGTGAATCAGACCTGTTCCAGCATCTCTGCTAAATGCTGTTTCAGAAGAAGTAACAGGTTCAGAAATGCACTTCTTTGTGCATTTGAGACAGCCTTAGTAATATTTAGATTTTTAATAAGAAAAGTCACACAAATTGTTTGTCTCCCTTCCCACACGAGTGGGTCAAAAGATGGAAAATTTTCCTCATGTCATAAGGGATATACAGGTCCAAGAATAAATTCAGTCATAAATTCAGAATATGGGAGCTGAGTAGGCAAAGAAGAGAAGGTAGAAGTAAGGATAGAGCAGAGATACAATGTGAAGAGGAAGAAGAATCCGCTTTGGAAAGGATGAAACTGAGGGCTTTGCTAATGTGGTTCTGGTTGTACGGTGGGGGACCAGAGATAAGAAAACCTGTAGTGTCTCTGCTTCTGCTATGAGGAGCCAGTCAGAGACACAGAGATGGAACTGGAGCATCCATTTGTGGTGAGAACTGGGTGGCCATCATTTTGCTCATAAGTCATCTTGTCAGGGAAAAGACAACTACTCAGCCACAAAGGAGGATAAATTTCAGTCATTTGTAGGACAATAGCTGTACCTTGAGACCATAACGTTAAGTAAAATAAATCAGATCCAGAAGGTTAAATATTGCATGATTTCTCTTATATGAAAAATTCAAAATATAAATAATTTAAAGAGTGAAATAAAGAGATAGGAGGAAACAGGAAGAAGGTAGACTTTGTGGAGACAAGAAGGGACCAGCGAGTGGGGGAGAGGAGAGGAGTGAGAGGGGAAGGGGAGCTAAGAATGATCAAGGTGCAATATGTGTATCCAACGATGCCCCAAGA